>BPLR01019886.1:0-25221 GCA_021605095.1 Caerostris extrusa
TAATTAAAATAAGCAAAATAATTTTTGCAGGAAAATCTTTTCAATACCTTGTTTAACAGAATCAATTATTTTATCACAGGAAATAATTTACTAAATGTAATTAAATATTTTTATAATTGAAAGATTTACGTTAAATATACACTACGTAAAAAGTAGGACACTTGATTTTGTAACAATAACCGAAAAATATTTTATTTTTACTAAAATTTTTATTAGAAACATTTTACAAATATTTAAAAATACAATTTTAACATCAGAATTATGATATTCAAACATAAAATATTAATGGCAACAAAATAGTTTCTCTTTTTTTGAAACTTTGTAAAAAGTAGAAGGACAGCATTTTAATGAATGAAAAAAATAGTGATTTTAATAAGGAATGTTCTTTCCATTGGCCTTTATAACTTCAAATATTCTGTTTGGAAGTGAATTGTATAGAGATTAAACTTCTGTTTGACAAAAATTGTCCCACGAGTCATTCAATGCTTCTCGAAGCTGAGTTAGCGAATCAAATTGCCTTCTATCAGCATAAACTCGACGAACTAGCATTGCCCAGATGTTTTCCACTATATTAAGGCCAGGACTTTTGGATGGCCATGGTAAAAACATCCACATTATTTGTCAGGAACCAATTTTTGACTCCAGTCGCGGTGTGAATGGAAGCTCCGTCTTGCTGAAACTTCCTCTTCACCCCCCAAGTCAGAGCCATAAGGAAGAAGCTCGGAATTCAGCACTTGAATGTAGTCTGTATGTTTTGCCTACCATTTAAGAAAGCCAGACTTGTCCTTCCTCCGTATCCAACAGCCAACCAAACCATTAAACTCCCTCCTTCCATTTGTCGTGTTGAATAGTATTCGCCTTCATTCCCCCAGACAATGCCAGTAGTGTTGATATCCGTCTGGACCGTCTAAGTTAAATTTATTTTACATCGGAAAACATCACAGAAGTCCATTTAGTCCAGGACATGTGCTCCTTAGCCCACGCTAAACGGTTATCAATGTGAGCGTGTGTCCACTTAGGATGATGTTTCCGTTTTTGAAAATGAATTTTTTAGATCTTTTAATATAGTTGTAAACTGTTTGTTTCTTCACATGATTAAGTCCTGCTTGATTTCTTGCCTTTGAAAGACTTCCTTTGTTCTTCTTAAGCACACGAACAAGTTTTCTTTCATCACGTGGTGTTAACTTTTTCGGTCTACCAGTCTTCTTTTTCTGTCCATTTTTATAAGGATTTCTGATAAAGTTTGAAACTGTATTGGGGCTCACCTGCAACAATCGAGCAATCTATCTGACACTTTTACCATCATTTTGATATGCGGAAATTTGGCCTTTTTGAAAATCGTTCAAAGGTATTCCTTTAGGCATTTCTGAGTACGGAGAAACAGCGTAACTTTTAAGCAAATTAGATTTTTTTGACAGAAAAGGATAAAGCAAAGTACAAAATCACTATTTAACTAAAGAACAACTCACTAAATTAAATATATTAGCAAGTGTCCTTCTACTTTTTTTTACGCATCGGAAATTATATATACTAATTTTATTATTAATATTAGTGGTAGATGTTTAATTTTTGACTAAAATGAAAAAAAAAAAAAAAAGGGGGATTAAACTAAATCTGCATAAATATCTGGTAGTTAGAGAAAATAAGAGATACTAATTGGTAAAAAAAAAACACTGTCCTTCTATTTTTTACGCAGTGTATATATTTTTAATTAATCAACATGTCAAACTGTTATTTTATATCGAACTAGTTCTTGAAATTATTTTATGAATATATCACATTTTAATCGTGCGGATATATACCGTAGAAAATAATGTTGTTAATTCTTCGACTTGAAATCAATTATTTTAATGAAAATTCTTGGAAGATGTTTTTCTTATATACAACTTATGCAGGTAATTTTCTCAGAAAAATTCTAATTACATACAAAATAATTCAAACACTTTATTTTGACGAAATGTGTAATATTCAAATATAAAAAAATTTATCTATAAATGATATTTAAAATTAATATGTATATAACTTCTAAGTAATCTACACAAAAAAAGTATTTAATATGTAAATAAATACAAGCTGCTTATATTATAATAGCGAAATTATCATTGTAATGATTATTAGCTCTTGTCAATTTTTATTCTAAATTTATGAATTACTTGGACAAAAAGTTATATCTAATAATTAATATAATTTAGTTTACAAAATATTTCATTTAGTGCGATATTTTTCCACAGTATGATTAAACTGTAGGTCCCTGACTAATTAGCTTAAGGTGTGCATAAAATGACCGTAGAGCGACAAACTAAACCAATCCACATTATGATTCTAACTATTAATTTAAGTTGAACTGAAATCATTAGTACTTAAATCAGCCTTATACAAATTTTTCTGACACTATACATCATCATCTTTGTAAATACTGTCATCTTGCGTTAGCAATAGTGTTCTGACTGAATAAATCTATTTAATTATGTAACAAATAGTTAAAATAAATGTACGATATGGAAAATCACTTATTAAACAACTCATATATTTTTAGAAGTTATTTTTCATTTTCTACTACAATCCATAGCTATTTTTAAAAGGAAATTTTAGAACTTTTTTCTTCATAAATAGATTTCTTTAGATAAACAAAATTCTAATCTTCGAAATTTAAAAAGTATACCGATAGATATATAATTTAAAAAAATATATATATCCTTAATTGTGTTTTTCTTTGGTGTAAACTTATTTAATCAGATTTATGTTCATCAGATGACTTGCTGTCAATTTTAATTTCAGGGTTTGCTAATCTGTTGGAATATTTCATTAAGAAAAATTCAGAATCCCTGATTAAATTTATTGTGGATTTCAATAAACCAAACCCTAAAAAATCAGTTGGTTTTGAATTTTATGCCCATTAATAAATGATAATTTCTGTAAGTTACATTAAATTCTATTATTTCAGTTCTCTAATTTTTACTATTAAGAATTTTTGTAAAATTCCATTAATATTTTTTTGGTTTCTGTTGAATATAAATTAATTTTAATTATGCAACTAATGCGAATTTGCTATAAAATTCTTTTTAATATTTTTCAGTTCGATAAATCATTGCTAAAGAGATTTATAACGATAAAAATAACTTTCACCATTGTTGAAAAAATAAAATTGCTGGAATATTAATTACGTCGTACTGGTATATATATACAGCAAATACTTAAATTTGATTCATTAAATTCTAACGACGATTATTACTTTGAAGTTATTAATTATTCTAATAAAATGTTCTATTGCAAATTTAATTTCGTCAATGAATTAAAATTATGATATTTAAAAGAACAATAAAGAGACAAAAAAATAATCATGGAAGATCCAGATTTCATTTATGATTTAAAGTGATTCATATGAAACTGTGTGGAACATTTATTAGGAACTTTTCATAATCTGAATCATTGCTCTTTTCCTTAAATCTCTAGCAGAGAAGTTAAGATTATCTCTAAACCAAATAAAACCAAACCCATCACGAATTTCATCTTTCATTAGTTGGTTAAATTGATATGCTAATCCCCAAAATCAGTTAGCAGAATCTAAGGAAAGAGGCACGTAGCTTATCCTGGTTTAACATACTTGTGAAGCCTAGTCTTATCCACTCTAGAGTTAGTCCCTACGGTGTTTTACTAATCTTCCACTATATATCATCATCAATCAACAGAATTCTTGCAGGATCAGTAGTGATAATAGGTTGGTCTGAAACCAGTGCAGTGATTTAGGTTTGCCTGGAGTCTAAGCGCTTCATCAATATCTTGTGCCATGACAGAATCGAAATTCTGCGAACGTGTGTAGCTTCATGAGAATTCTTCAATTAGAGTGTCAAAAAGTCATAAATAGATGAAGATATGTTTACTATATTATAATAAAACATGTTACAAATAGGCCTGTATTAGCAGCCTGCATAAAAGCAAACATATAGGCTAACCTTCGTCTAGGCAAAATTATTAAAAGTTTAATGCCTTTTAAGAAATTATAATTTTTGGAAGATATTCTCCCTTGCATAAGAAAATCACAACTAATATGTTAAAGTTTATTTCAAGAATGCATTTTTTCAATATAAATTTTACCTTTTGTTTTTCGGAAAAATAGTCGCGCATTTCAAAATAACAAAACAGGTAATAGAATATTACATTTTTATTATAAACATTTTTTTATATACACATATAAATTTATGTTTAATGTTTCAATGCATGAAGACAGTATAAAAAAAAAAAAATTATATTTATTCAAACAGATAGATCAGAGTTTCGTTAAAGAAAAGATTGAAATTTCATTATATTTATATAGTAAATATAAAAGTATTGTTACATTTATAAAAAGGGACTGAATGGCCGAGTGGCTAGCGCTCTGGCGCTCGGTACCACAGGTTTCGGGTTCGAGTCCCGGCGGTGCCATGGATGTTTGTAGTGGTTCGGAATCCACTTTAAAAAAGTAGGTCCCGGTCTAATAAGATCGTAGAGCGTTGCGGGGGCATTGTTACTCCGCGTCCGTGGCTTATCTTCAAGTTACACGCGCCCCCTGGGTAATGCAAAGTGAGTACGTCTGCGCAGCACTTGCCTTAAGGCATCCAACACTAAGGTGTCTGTGTTTGCCAGCTTCATTAGGAAAAAAAAACATTTTATAAAAAATATAATTTCCATAATTTATTATAATAATGCATAAAAAATTTATAAATGAATAAATAAAATTATTCTGTAAATTATGTTACTAAATTACTGTTATATTCCATTAAAAATTAATCCATATCGTTTTAAAAAATCACTAAAATACCTAAATAAATTTAAAAAGCAGCCGTACTATATAACACTATAAAATAGTAAACAATAAGATCTTATATACAAACAGGAAAGAATAAATTGACAAATCAACTTATCAATCTACGAACAGTTTGAAAAAGGCACTCCAAGTTCCCGAGTTGCCTGGGTCGTGACCTATCGGTAACGTCTTAACTTCAGGTAGGCTGATCGCTGGCTGCATTGTTGTAGTCACTGTTTTTAGAAATGAGAAGAATGGCGATTGTAACAATGTGTATAAGCATCTCGCATAGGTAGTCCGACAGCATGATGTGAGTTTTCCAGCTTTCTACCCCGTAAATATGGGGCAGATTCCTCTAAGAATTTTCCCTTTATCTTACCGTCAGAATACTTAAGTGGAACAGGAGTGCTAAGACACACAAAAAAGATCAGGATTCATAACACCAGTTTAATTACAGAACGCACATTAATTTGTCGAACTTCTTTGTTAATTAGCAAGTAAATCTTTGTCCATTTTTAACCAGCAATTAAACACCTATTTTTGACAGAAAAATTATTTTTCTTTTAATAAACTGTTAAAATCGACATAATGAAACATATGAATAAATTTGAATTTGGTTGATGCATAATTTATTTATACACACACACACTATATATATATATATGTGTGTGTGCAATATTAATATATTTCATTTTAAAATCAAGATTTGCATTTCAGTTTGATTAATTTTTATTTTAAATTTTAAAAATATGCGCTTCAAATAATTCAAATCAATAGATATGAACTAGTAATATTAATATTATTTTCAAGGGCAAACAACGGACTTTTTATTACTGAATAAATATAGTGCTTTTAATTTTACTATTTTATTTCGGCAATCATATGAAAATAAGAATCATTTTTAATCTCTTCTAGAGTCTATGTAAATGTTAAAAATACAAGGTAGAAAGAAAATACCTCATTAAATTCTGGTTTTATATATATGTACCCTGATCGTTCTTTTCAAGCACTTTTCAGCATAGCAATTAGTCTGAAAATCTGAAAATAGAAAAAAAAGCAATAATTTAATTTGGTTAGTCTCTTTAAGAAACGGATACAAAAAATCAATAAAAATATGGAAAATCTGTATTTTAAGCAAATGCCAATTTATTAATGAATGCACTGTTTTAATTTTTTTCCTAAATTAACTTCAGTTCACCGACATATATATATATATATATATATATTTTTATCAAATGAATATTTTCCTTGAAATAAAGAAAAGCCTTTTAGCGATTTATTTCATCACAGAATTTTCTTTTCGTTTTTTTTATCTTTTATTAGAAAAATATTTAGAGTTTTAAAGCAGATATGCTCTTTTAGATAACTTCAGAAAAACTGAAAATATAATTATTTAATAAAAACACAAGGAAGTAAATCTGTCTTTTCTTTTGAATTTGTTTTTTAAATATATCTGAAAATTTTTTTTCGGGCTAAACAGAACGAAATTACGTTCTTTTTTCCATTCCAACTCAACAGCTATTCTTTCAAAAATAAATTAAGTTTGGTAGGTATTTTTTATAATACCACTTATTACCATCTCGGTTACACATTGCTTACTTATGATTAAATAACACTTATTTTTTAAGTAGCTTAATTTATTTTGAGATCTATCTTTCTTTAACATGATGGCTTGATGAAGATCTTTCTTAGCGTTTTATGAGCAATACCGGGGCTATTTCTGTCTTATTTTTATAATTTTACAGAAATAATATTTAAGAATTTTATTTAGATCTTTTTTTCCATCAAATATTTTCACTAATATTTGAAAAAGAATAAAAATCATTCATTTATGAGTTCTATGTTTAACAAACATAAAACTTTTTTTTTCATTTAAAATCATTGATTGAATTTTACAGTTAATTCTCTCAATTTTTAATATACATAATATAATAATTCCTCAAAATAAATAGATGATTTTATAATATTAAATATTTTAATGTGTTTATAAGTATCTGAAGAATTGTTTAACTTTTATTTAGCAAGATATTAAAGGAATATATATAATGTTTTCGAATCAATCTTTGTAAAATAAAGACTTGAAAATATAGATTTATTTGTAATCGCAATGATTCAAAATTATACATACATATTATGATTACTTTATACTTAATTCTTATTCTCAATACTTATATAGTTAATACTTATTCTTAATATTGAACTTTTTAAAAAAAAGTTATATTATTAGATTTATTTTATACATGACTTCAAATAACGCAATGCAGAAAAACAGTAAATAAAAATATCAAATATCAAAAAGTTCAATATTCTTAATATTGAACTTTTAATAAAAAGTTATATTATTAGATTTATTTTATACATGACTTCAAATAACGCAATGCAGAAAAACAGTAAATAAAAAATATATATTTTATATAATAATATAATTAATCTCTAAAATAAATATATTAAATGTTAAAAATCTCTAATTTTAATATATTTAACAAAGGATTTCTTTCAAATAAATGAAAAGCAGTTTCCTTCATTCGTCGTAGTGTTATATACAACACATTCAGACAATTGTTCATGATGCTGTGTTTATTCTATACTTTTGGTCAATTCTATTGAAATGAATATTTACTCTCGACATTACGTGGAACTAGATCACGTTAATTTGGCTGGTATTCAGTATTCGTGATTATGCTGCATTGAATTCGGAACAGGATACTGAGCAAGCTGGGACATGTTCCGAACACCTGAATAATGAAACCTTCACTAAATAGAACTTGCAAAATAACGTAACGTTTCATCAGTTTCATAGATGTGCTATTCTTATGAACAACATTTAAAAATTGTGAGTGATAATACCAAAATAGTCTACAAATCATGTAAATAGAATTAGCTTACCGTTCAGAAGTAAACTATAACAAAAAATTGATCTTAAACTTTTTTTTTAAAACTTTTATCTTATTCTTAAGCATATACTATTCACAATGATTCTTACCTACTATACATTAGATACATTATACATTACATACTTACATACATTATTTTTAAAGGAAAATATTAACTTTATGATTGAAAATGATGTGGACATCTCGCATTGATTTCATTATAAATTCTATTGTTATGTTCAAAAATCGTAAATGCTGATTTTCCAAATGGAAAGCACTACTGATCTAAATGAATGGACCTGTGCATATGACAAGTTACATATGTAGTTAGTTTTAAAAGAAAATAGTAACTTTATGACTGAAAATGACATGAACATCTTGCATTGATTTCATTATAAATTCTATTGTTATGCTCAAAAATCATAAATGCTGATTTTCCAAATGGAAAGCACGACTGATCTAAATGAATGGACCTGTACATAATACAAGTTACATATGAATATTGTTTGAACCATACATCTAAAAGATTACATGTACATGCTACAAAATTTAAAAAGAAAAAAAGTTATTAAAACATTCATTAAAAGAACATCCAAATCGATTAAAATCATTTGATTTATGAAAAAAAACTTACTAACATTATAAGATAATTAATTGAAGAATTTTAAACAATTATTTTTAATATAGTACTTGTATGCTAGGGGAATGAATCCGTTAATATTAACGAGCTAATTATTTATAGTATGAACAAAATAAAATAGTGCAAATAATGTAAAATTATAAAATAGAATATGTCGCTTTGTCGAAATCATAATTTTTGTTGTATTCAAATTACAAATGTTTTACATGTAATTTGCTGTATTTTATAATGTGAATTATAAATAATAGATATCTTTATGGTTTATTCTAAATATTAGTGTTAACAAACATTTTGAATATTCTACTACCAGCTGAAATATACAATTAAAACATTAGGGGAAATGTAGGATATCTTTTCTTTTATGTAATTATTTTCTATGAAATTAAAAAAAATTTAAATACGTATATTATATTATTAAAGTAATATATTAGTTTGAAACTGTTGAATAACATAACTATTTTAAAGGAATATTGAAAATAAGCGACACAAATTATTTGAGTTTATATCAAACAAGAATATCCTTTAATGCATGTAATTTATAATTATTTAATAATTTAATAACTTTCTACAATATAACCTCTATACAACTTTCAAAGAAAACTATTTCAAATTTTTACTTTAGAAAACTATATTACACATTCATATATTTGTTAATTTTATTTAACATTTGTATGCCAAAAATAAAAATTATCAATAGGTTTTGAGTACTTAATAATTACATTTACTTTTAATAATTATATTTAATATAATTCTTAAAAACAATAATGAATAATATGGAATAATGAATTAATGGTTATATCGAAAAGACCCATTTTTTATTTGACGGTGAGAACAAATGTGGCACATATTTGTTAATTCTCTTCCTACCGTCTGATTTGACTAAATTATGCTAAAAATATTTTTGAAATGGCCTTTAAATATATTTTTAATAACTTTATATTCTTAATCATAATATATAAAAAACTATATCGTTGATTTTGGTTATTTGGCAGTTGGATTAATGTGTAAAAATTGTTACTTACTCCAAAATCCAGTATATATAGTCCAGTTTATTGTGTATCGTAAACTGAAGAAAATTTCTATTTTTGAAAAAGAAATAGTGATTTTAATTTGTTCCTATGTTTCATGAATTAATTTTTAAAATATATCATACAATTCAAAATTATAGAAAAATTGACTTTCTCCTAATAATTTTCGAAATAAGTTTGTGACAGAAATTTAGAATGTTTGAGAGGAGATTTAATTTGTCTAAATTGATAATTATTTTTATCCTTTATTTATTATAATTCAACAGATTATTTGAACTACAATTTTAATAAACACCTCTAACTATAAAAATTTGTCTGATCTAGAAAATTCCATTAGTGCTTGGCAGCAATGTCTGCTAGAGAATAAATATAACTATTCTTAGTTCAGATTTCTCTGTATTGAGTCCCGACATGTTTGCATATTTACATATGTTAATATATCATCTTTTTTTTTAAAATAGTAATAAAATTTATAAAATGTTATATATATATAGCTTTTTCTAGCATATTCTAATGTATGTCTGACAATTCTTATTTGCAAAGAGTAGAACTAGCTTTGAGATATTTTTCAATAAATAATGTGTTGAATGTTCGTGTATATTATACATCGTAGATTGGAAACAATTTCTCTTTTTGGAATAAGAATATTAATTTCAATCTGTTTTCCAAGTTGTATGACTTAATTTTAAAGTTTTTGATACAAATCAAATTAACAGAAAAATTGAAATATATTGTTATTACCCATATTTTAGATTTTATTTCAAAGTTTTTTTAAAATAATTTACAGACGATAACAAAATCATTTAATCAAATTCTTATTATATAGATATATTCCTATATGTAATATTAGATAAATACAATCTTAAACTCAGGCTATCTAAATTAATTAAAAGTTTATTTTCATTTTCTATATTTATCTAATAAAATAAAAAGAGTTAATTTAACTATAATCGTTTTATGTTTATGTGACATTTCTACCTCTTTTAATGTTATTTTTTTTTTCAGACATAATTTTTATGGAACTTAAACAAGCAAGTTAAAATACACTCATAATTGATCTTTCCTAAATATCAAATTATTTTAACCAAAGTAATGTTTGTAAAACTCTATCATTTCCCAAACAACAGCTTTTGATTTAAAAAAAAATTAGTCTTTCAATAATAAATAAGCATACATTTTGGAATAAATACATTTCAAATTTAATGTGTGTAAATTGTAAGTGAAACTTGAAAAGTGTTTGAAAATTTTATTTTTATCACTTCAATCTCCTTATTACATTATTTATTGTAGAAGTTGGATACGTATCTATAAATCTTCTTGGATTTTTCTTTACGATCTAATGGAAATAAAAGCATTTTTCATTGCTTTCTTTCTTTTATTTTGGTTACTTTTATCATTTACTTAAAGCCCATCAAAACCTTAAACCCTTCTTCAAACGTTGAAAAAAAATATAATCTCACTAAAGTAAAATAATAATAAAAGATAGCTGTATACATACAGTCAGGTACAAACAACGTATTCCAATCTTCAACAATGAAAGAAAAAAAGGGATCGTAAGATATTTAAATGTGTGATGGGCTTTTCCCTTCTTTCAACTTTACAGCTCATTTGTTCGTTTCTGAAGCCTATTACATGCATATTGTACCAGAAAATCCCACCCACTTTGACTGTACACAACTATTTTCCCATTTTCTCGGCTGGCGCCTTTTTTTCTTCTTTTTTTACTTTTTTTGTGTTGTCTTCTCTCACAGCATAAACCTATTTCACGTGTTTCTTTTTTTTTTTCGAGGCAAAAACATTTTTGTTGCCAATGTACAAATTTCTCTTCTATGCATAAGCACATAAAAAATATCTCTTGAAAAAGAGAAATTTGCACAGGCTTTAAATAACGATAACCTAGGTTGACTGATTTTGGTGCTTTTGCGCATTAAATGAAATAAAATAAGTTCCTCTAATTCGAATTTGATGACGGACTCCCATGCTCCAAAATATACAATGCGGGTCTGCCTGTATTTAGGATACTTTATGTTCCTCTATGGACCCTACGCCCACCCACCTCTGGTTGTTACATTATTTTTAAAATTGCTTTGTTGAAAAAATATACTTTGTGCATTTTTTTTTATCGGTCAAAGAGTATTGTGTTGATAAATTACGATCCGTAAAGTTTATAATCTAATGATGGATAATTGTAAAACAGGAGGTCCAAAAACAATTTTTTTCTCTTGAGTTTTTTTTTTAACGTCTTAATTTTTCCAACACAATGCAAATAAAGAGAAATTAATGTGGCAGTTTTGAATAAAAATATTTCTGGTATGAAAAAAGTTAATGTTGTGCAAAGTGATTTTTATGACTTTAGTTTCTCACAAAATTTGACGTACAGAAAAAAACAACTTTATTTATTTGTTTTCATATTTTGCGTCGATATATTTTTATTGAAAGAATTTTTCTTTGGTAGATTTAGATAATTGCTTGGAAATTAAACAATAAAGATACCATAAACATTGTAAATGAGTTAAATATTCTTTTATATTTAAAAAAAAATAAATCCTTCTAAAAATGATTTAAAATTAATTAACGTAAAGTAAAAGTTGGTCTTAGCTAGATTCACCGTAATTAAGGCAATTTTGGCTTTTAAGTGGCTAAGAAATGACTTATTTATATTTCAGAAAATTTTGTAACAGATAATTACAGAAAAGATTTTTTTAGATGATCTGAATATAGCATAAATTAAAAAATAATGAAAACAAACATTAATTGGATTATTATATTTATATTTATGTTTAATTGAATAGATAAATAACCAAATGACATAAATTCAAAATTCTTAATGTATTTAAATGATCTGGTAATAAAAATTGTTGCATTTATTTATTTTGTTAATTTTGTTAAGATAGATTATATGAATAAGAATATCTTTACTAAAAGTATTCTGATATCTCTCGATCACGATTCAATGATTTATTTGTTTTCAACTCCTACAATATGCTGCTCCCTGCTCAATACGAAACTAATTTTAATGAACATTGATTTTAATGATTTTCACTTTCCAATAGTTATTTTAATAAAGTAAATAAATGTATAGTTAAAAGTATTTTATGTTGATATTAGTGCTATATTATTTGATATTTGTGCTTTCCTACTTAAATAAATTACATTATATTATTACATTTTTCACGAGTAAGGTATATATTTGTTCAATATAAAATAAATATTCCGCTTTACTGCAATGTTTTAAATCATAAATCCATTGACTAAATCAACTTTGAAAAGGGAACATTTAAGTTCAGCATACAATATTGATACTTTGTTGTTTTTATTGAACTCGGAAAATGTTAATTCATTTATGTTAATGACTGTTTTACCAATTAATATATTTTTTTATTTATTTATAAATATTTTTTCCTTATGATAATAAAGTGATACCCGATGCTTTTTGAGGCATAATTATAGAGTTACTTATGTTTAAAAGAAATATCTTGTTAATATTTGTCGATTTCAATGATAAGTTACTGTAACTATTGCAATTTTTCTGGTTAGTCAATGAGTACTTTACAAATTGTACAAAGTACAAATACATTGTATAAGTACTTATCAAATTACAATATTTTCTACAATCTCACAAAATAATCTTGAAATTATACGATTGATCTGAAGTAAAATTCTAATATTTATTTATAAATGCTAGAAATGTAAAACCTACAATTTTCAAAGGTAATATATATTTTGTTAAACATAATATTCAGTTTCTGATTAAAAATAAATTAATTTCTCAACTCAAAAACAAAAAAAAATTTCGTATTATTGTTCAGTATTATTACCAAAATTGTATGGTGGATATTTAAGTTCAGTATTTTCTTATTATATATAGAAAATTTGAAATTTCGAGATTGAAATTAAATTCCACAATGAACACATAAAAGTGTTTTATAAATGTATAATTTTGTTAAAAAATGTAATAATCATTAAAACGAATTCAATTTTATGACATGATAGATTGTATGTAGTATGCATTTGCAATAATCATCCTAATATTAACATTAGGAAAATGAAAATAATTTTTTGTTCAATAGTGGAAAGCCTTTCGAACATAAATGTTTCAATTAAAGGTTTTCATTAACGTTCAGTCTACACTCAACTACCACATTGCAGTTGAGGAAATAACTTCAACAAATAAAGGTTTGTTTGGTTATGCGGTTAACATCTCGAAAACGGTGTTTGTTATAAATGAAGTCATAAAAAACTATGTTTGGCCATGTCATTTTATTAGATTAAATTTTACGCAAATGTTCTACTAGCAGCATTGCAGTCTCTAAACGCTATTCCTTACTTATTTCTCTGTTTGGTTTTGTTTGATTTTACTTCTTTCCGGCCTTCACTTTTTTACTTTTTGCTTTCAAAATGTTCTTTTTAACTTATACTATTTTTTCTTCCCTTTCCACGACTGCTTTTATTTTCTCTGTCTTACATATACACGCTTTATCTTACTGCCTGTAACCTCCAATGGAGGAAAACACTTTTTATTCCTATCCTCTTTCCCTGTATTTTTTTTTTTTAACAATTCTTTTCTCACCGAGTCATAATCTTCGTAGATCATTTCGCAGCCATCTTCCCTCAGATCGTTAGTTGTATGACCTCAGGCGGCATTCGGAGACCTTTTCTGTGTTTGCAATTACAAACTAAACGCAAAGGGAGGGGGTAAAAAAAAAAATGAACGCGAAAAAAAATGAATAAACGAGCATGCATATAAATAAAAGAAAAGACGGGTTCAGGGGAAGAAAATGCGACTGATAAAAATATCGGGAAAAACATATCGATAGTAAAGAAGCATTCTTATTTTTTCCCCGCTTGTTCCACCCTTTACTTTACTTGACATTCCTTTGCCCGAGGTACTAAGTATTTAGTGGAACTTGTAAAACTCTGTTCCCATTACTAAAAAAAAAGTCATTTTCTTTTTTTAAGAATTCTGACAATCGACGGGAGTGTTGCCGACTTGGGAAAATTAAAATTAAAAGCGGGTGAAGGTAGAGAGACTGAAAATAAACGCCCGTGGATAAAAAGAACTCCCTCTCGTGATGCTGTAGTAAACCTACAAAGCCCTCATGCCTTTTGCAATCTTACAATTTCATTTCCTTTTGACAAAAATTGGGTTTCATAGTTTTGAATATTATCTTCCAGTCCCTTCTCGAAATGTCTCGCTATTTACAACGGGGCTTTGAAATTCATCAACTGTCAGATAATGAAGAAGGAGGGAAAGCAATTTAGCACAAAAGCACGGTGCAGATTCAAAAATTTGTATCTTGGAGGTATTTAAAATTACCTTTCTATACAAATGTTTATATCACTTCAATTTGACAACGATTCCTTACGGTCCTGAAAAGAATATGTTATATTAACTTATAAGAGGTTGGTAAACAGCTGAAGAATGCTTATAATTTCTTTTGTCCAATACATTTCACTACTTTATTCTGTATGTCGATGTAGGCCATTTTATGGAGGAAGTTCCTATCAAAGCGAACCACTCATAGCAGTTTTGTTATATATTCTATTTACATAATAAAAGCAAAATCGATTTCTTTAAATCTTAATTTAACACTAAATCATCTCAAAATACGATTTATTATTTTGTTTATTTGTCGCATTTTAAGTTAAGCTTAAAATACAACAGGAAATATCATAAAATTTATGTATATATATATATATATATATATATATATATATCTTTATATTTATAATGTGTTAAAATGTAGTAAATGTGAAATGTAACGCTAATTTAATGTAGGATTAAAATAATTTCTAGATCTCTGCATTTTGAATGCTAACTTATTAAACGACGGATGAAATTATAAGGCTAAAAAATATTTTAGCTAATTAGCTATAAAATTCGAAAATTTTAACGGGATATAAAATTTAATGAAACACTTATAATCAAGGTATAAAAATGTTTAATCCATATTTCTAATATAAAGACTTATCTGTCATAATTTTTCCTTATCTGTCATAGTCGAAATTTTTATTAAATCATTCATGAAAGTAATATGCTACTGAGTCTAAACAATATTTCAATGTTTTTTTTATTTTCTATTCAGTAAAATATTATCCAATTGGTAGTTTATTGTATTTATGTATTAATTTAAAAACGATGCTGTTCTTGAAACTCAAACGAGATACAATTTGTAATGCTTTGAGAGTTTAAATCTTTGGTATATATATGTGATATTTGAGTGTATTTGTGTTTGGAGTTTCCATTTTTTTACGTAATATATACATTTCTATCTGAAGTGCCGTAAGTGTTTATGTATCATAGAATAGATGAATAACCATTGTCTCCTTACTAGCGAATATCTCAAAATGTGGTGAAATCCATATTGATAGTAAACTCAAGCATAAAATTTCGATAAACATTTGACTTAATTTGTATGAGTTGTATTGGAAGTAAAGTGTTTAGATTACTTTCTTTAAAATGCTTATGCTTTTGATAAATTATAGTGATTTGTTCAGTATCTTAAAATATGATAAGTGAAACATCCTTCAAAAATTAATTTTCGACAAATTTTAGTTGTAACAAAAGTAACTCAGCTATCATATAACCTCATGTTTAGAAAAATCTTTAATCAAAATTTTTGTACATTGGTTTATAGAGAAAAGCATTGTGTGATATGAAAGATGCATTCCATAAAAATGTCAGACTTGGAAATGACCAATGGGAAATTGAAAAATTGATTGGTTAAATGAATCTAGTTTCGTGATAGAAATAGAATGTTATATGATACAACTGAGTAGTACATAGGGTTCCAATGACAGCATTAATAACGCTGAATGCATTAAAACTGACATCTGGAATAAATCATTATAGATATAGGCCACCAGCAATGTTTAGAATCAAATGTATGTTGCAACCAATGCTTCAACGTTTTGAATCATCAACAGTGAAATCTTATGCCTAATAAAACACATCTTTTTTGTCCAATGCTTTCTGTGAACTTATTTATTTCAAACTGGGACATGGAATACTTTTACAATTTTAGAAAAGATTACAATTTATAATTTCTAAAATGTGACAGGCACTCTTTTTACAAATATTTGATATATGGCTAAATATTTCGATATATATTAGAAGTAAATTTTTTTCTTCGACAAAGTAAGAAAATAAATGTAAAATGAAAGAGTTTACTTTATTATATGAATTTAATATTAAACACGTAATATAAATGAATATGTTCTGCTAAAATCTTAAGAATTACAACAGTTTGAAACTTTCAACACATTATATCTTTAAGCAACTCACTTCGTTTTTTTAAAAAAAAAAAAAACATGTGTAATTAGTCTTCAATTTTATTTGAATTTGTTTAATATTTATTTGTTAAGCCAATTCAATGCATCTGGCATGTATTAGAATTAGTGAAGGACTTAACCACAATTTCAAATCCAAACTTGGTATTGTCTCATAGAAAGAATGGAGGGGAAAGTTGATACTTACGTCTGTAATAAATTTTTCAAATATTTAATTTGAGTAATTAATACATTGAAAAAAAAATTAATTACACTCTTTGCCAGCAACAATAAAGTTTTTAAATTTATATATTCTGTAATATATACTGTGAAAGAGAATCGATTTTCCTCATCTTTTATTAAGGTATGTAATATTCTAAGAACAATATTACATTTAACAAATGCATCAACTGTCATTAATTATACATACTTTTATTTATTTTTTTTTTTTTACTTTTAAAAGCAAAAAAGTTTAGTTATTAATAATTGCATATATTTTTGTTCATTGCAATAATATTGGAGATAGTGGGATTTTATAAATTTTCAAGAAGAAAACTAAATTTGAAATGTAATGATAATGTATATAAAAAAAAAAAAGGTATTTATAAAATTAAAAAAATGAAAATGATAATACATCTCCGTTATAAATATCAGCATCTATACAATAAAGTCAAATTATTAATTATTTAGGAAAATAATATCAATATTCTTTTTATTTTATTCGAAATAAAAATTATTTAAGTAGCCAGAGGATAAAAGGCACATTTACAGAAAGGGACTGTTGTGTTTTCAAATCTTTGATAGGACTGCTGATAAATACACCATAGGACCGTTTGTAAAACGTGACGAAAAGTGACTGGCAGTTCACTGGTGTTTCAAGCAGGAGAAGATTGTATAAAATTGTCAAGATAAAAAGAAAATCCGTCCATCCTGCCACATTAATGTCAAAGAAAATAGCGGAAAAAAGGCGACAATTTTCTAAATAAATGTCACGTCTTATTCCCTTGCTAGTATTTATCAGGTTCAGAGAGTCCATTCACAAACTTTGGCACACTAAAGATATCCCATGGCCTTTTTTTATTGTAACTACTTTTTATTATCATTATTAAGTGTTTCTCTTTTCCGAATATCATAGAAAAAGGCAGTTTTTCTATATCTTTACTTTTAAGTTTCTTTGGCTGATGCTTTAGTTCTCCTTATTGTTGGCAAAGAGTAAGTGAAAAGTTAGAAAGTCTATAACTGAGCTCTTCTGGAAATAATTTATAGCTCTGAAGAATTATTTTAATACTATGGATATATATAATTGCTTTAAGTGATAATTATGCTTTTCATAATAATATTTTATTATTGTTTTAACACTTCAAGTATTTGTAATTCTTAAATATATTAGATATTAACACATTTGAAAGCAATTAATTAAATAAAAAAATCACTCAATATATTAAAATTTATGTTCTTGTAAATATTACTTTTAAATTAATTTTAAAGTATACTATTCAAACTCTTATTTTACACATAAATCCCCTAACCCTTTAACATATTATATTATTATTCTGATCCATCCTATTTAATTATAAGTTTATGTATGAGAATGTTTGCTACTAAGTTTTAATATTATTTTCTCGTGTAATTTCTGTTTTTTAAAGTTCGTAAAGGAACAATGCAATTTTTTAAAATAAAACTCGTTTTTATAATTATTAATATAATTTATAAAATAATAATAAGCAAGTGTATTATTAATCCTATAGCGAGTGACATAAAATTTTGACAGAAATCATTATTGATGAATGATTGTTTTTTACTAAGAAATTCCATTATTTATGATAATGTAAGTATATTTTTATTTGAATAAAGATTCATATAAAATATGCTAGTGATGTTTATAATTATTAACTTTATAAACGTTAAGAAAAACTTATATAATTTTAAAAGCAGCACAGTTATTTTTACTTAAATTTTTTTTAAATGACAAACTTTATCCCTATTTATGTTATTATTTAATTCTTTTATTCATCTTTTGACCCTATAGCACATCAAGTAAATACCCTGAAAGTAAGATGCTATGATTAAGAATTTTATGGAGTACTTTTCAGCTAATTAGAGGTTTAAATAACAAAAATTTTACTTTTAGCATGATTATTACGTCCAAGCAATATTTTGACATTCAGTTTTATATAAGATTATTTTGTAAAGGACCAATTTTAATTGTTTTGCACATTTTAGATCATCACACTTAATAAACAAGCAAACTATAACTATTGTTTTAAAAGAATTTAAAAGCTTATTTTATAATGACAAACAATAATTGCTAAAAGATATTTTTAGAAACTTCTCGAATTTTGGAAAACCTTCCTTATCAAAATACCCTGGATTACAGAAATGAAGTATGAAATAATTGAATAAAATGTCACAATGGAAAATATTTCGATGCATCCTGCCAGACAAAAAATTATAAATCCTTTTTATTGCTTCAAATGATGGCAACTCACAACGAATTTGATCACATGACATGAGATCACCTGTCATTTCGGGACTACTTGTTTACATTTTTAATCCATCAGCAGAAATACGTTTCCTGACACTTCTGAAAATAAGGCATTATTTTTACAGTCCATTACTTCAAGAACCTTAAATAGGGATTTAATATTTCTATTTTGAAGATTAAAATATCTGCACTTCTCACTTTTATTCAATTATTCCATTTCCTCCAAAGTGTCAAGCGTAAAGATGGAAGTGCTTATTGAAAAAAGTGTAATTAAACATTTTGAGGTAATGGAAATTGAAACTTTTGTTTTGCATTTATTGTCATTGCATGTATTTGAAATTAAAGCCGTCAACGACATTAATAAGACGTTTCTGTAAAACAAAAGCGATATTTAATTTGTAAGGCTTTCTTTTCAGAATAACCTGTCAAACTTTAAATAGGGGCTATTAAAAGATATGAAGCAAAGTATCGTCAGAAGTAGAATCGCTATCAAAGATTAATTATTCACCCAATACAAACAATTAAGAAAAAAATAATTAAATCAGTTCAATTATTAGTCTTTTATTTTTGCATATTTAAAAATGTGTTTAATTATGTAATTGGAATTATGTAAATACTATTTTGTAGGTTTATTGAAATTAGCATTTCCTATATACTTGATAAGTTATTTTTAAATGATATTTGTTTGAATTGGTATTTACAGATTAATTCATAGATCCTACTATGTTCTCAACTGATAAATCTTCTAATTTTAAACTAGAGATCTTTTATAAAAGATGATACAGGTTTAAAATTTAAAAAAAAAAAAATAATTTCTTCAGTCTTAAGTATGAAGTATTAAGCATATTGTTCATAACAGCTTTTAAATAATAATTACGTTCAAAATTTTATTTTTGCACTTACTTTTATAACGAAAAAGTATGCTATTCCCTGTATGCCAGTAATAGCCTTAAGTATCTCTCAAACTAGTAAATTTTATGCATTAAAATTTGCAATGTAAGCTGAAGCAATAAAGTCATAAAAATGTAATAAAGTCTTGATAAATTGAGTCTTTTTCAATTGGGATTAATTTGATGATAAACCATTTTTAATGATTTTCAAACATTTAATTACATTTAAGTTTGTTTTCTGCCCACTTAATTCTAATATATGATTTATTGAAATACATTTCAGAAGGCTATATAAATTTATTTATTCAATCGAGTTTGCAAATTGTATATATATTTATTAAACAATACTTGAAATACAGATATTTTCAGAATTTCAATTAGAAAAAAATACAGTTACATTCTAACATCATCTTGTAGAAAAAGAAAAAAATCCAAGATTAGCTACAGTATATCTATGAACATCATATGCATGTAGCTGAAGAGTTTCCTCAAGCACATCTGCTTTAAGGGAAAATGATGCTGATCACTTTTCCCACTAGTACAGTTAAATTTTTGTAAATCATTTTACATTTCCATGAAGCGTTTACTTATGATTTCCAAAAATATACATTCGTGTTTCATGGTACTCGAAATCTTTTCTTCAAATTAAAAATTTTTTATTTAGTATATATTTCTAATGCCTGTATTTAACCAAACTAATGATTCTTCTGTATACCTAATTCAGATTTTATGTTTTCAATTATTTCCTCAATTACTACTAAAAGAAGAATAGTGATAAAAAAATCGCACACTGATTTATACAATATGTTTTCTCGACAATAAACATCAATTATCCAAGAATACATCAAAAGACCATACACCAAAACTTTCATCATCACTTCATTAAAAAACCAATCTTCTCTGTTCTCTCATAGAATTAAATAGCAGTTCAAACACGGTTTATGTAGAATTAATAAATTCAAATGGAAAGTTACTCAAAACGCTTCAATTAAAATTACTTATTTCTATCATTATGATCACAAAGTCTTCCATTTCCGTTCTCTATGGCTTATAACGTTTAGCTAAAGATCGCACAGCGTATCTTATACTTAATTCTATGAGATATTTATTAGGAAGTTACCAAACACTTTGTTGTTGTTACGAATTAATTTGATGATTAATTACAATCGTTTCATGATCCTGGCGTCCACTTTCTAGAAGAGAATAATCACTCTTTGCATTATTTTAAGAGCCGAACAGCTAGGCAGATTAAGCGCAAATTTAAGACCCTAAGTTTAGGATTTCTTAAATAAAGCTTTGTTTGAAATTATTTTACCCTGAGGATTATTTCTCGATTTTTGTTAAAAGTTTCAGTACGTTGGCTCCCTTGTGCATTCGAAGCACACTTTGTATCTCATCTCAAATTTAATTAATAGCTTTATCTCTTATTTTGCCTTTAATATGCTTTCTAATGTCCAATAAATCAAAATTCTATTTATAGTTATATTTTTAAGCATATAAATAATAATACATAAGCATGAAACTAAGGCTCTTCATGTAATAATTTAATTAATCACAATATAAATAACACAACAAAAAAAGCTCGAATTAAAATTGCATTAAATGTAATTCTGGTAAATTCAACTATGCAATCGAACAACTTTAAAAACTAATTACAACTTATTTGCAATTATTTCTCATTTATTATTAATGTGCTTTGATTATTACTTCCAAAAACTTACATTATAAAAATTCTTATATATTTCATACAGAAACGTTTAGACGTTTAGCAAAATACTTGTCCATAATTTTTATTAATAAATATATGTTACCCAATTATATTGCAAAATAAATCTTTAAGTTTCTATTCATAGTTATGATTACATTGTAACTATTAATAAATCATAATTTTTCTTATCATGATGGAGAAAATTGAAAAAATCTTTCATGTACTAAATTACAACCATCTCATAATAATTTAATTTAATTAAATGCAATTAATATATGGAGGCCCTTCATCAATAACAATATACAATACAACAAGATTCCAAATGAATTACATTTAAAATTTTTATTTATTTCGTACAAAACGTTTAGCAAAACATTTGTCCTTAATTTTTATTAATAAAAATAAGTTACACAATTATATTGCAAAAATAAATCTTTAAGTTTCTATTCATAGTTATGATTACTGTAACTATATAATAAATCATAATTTTTCTTATCAGTGGAGAAATTGAAAAAATCTTTCATGTACTAAATTACAAAACCATCTCATAATTTTAACTAAATGCAATTAATATAGGGTGACCCTTCATCTGCAATAAGATGGCCAAAGGCGCTAATTCTCATATGTAAGCCGTTTCTCCCCATTTCAGTGTGGTATGTGAGAATTCCTTTTCATTCTCTTGTATTCAGAACAATGAACATTCTTGGGGCTAGTCGAAGCTCATGACCCCAGTCCACGGATGTCCATTACTGGATTTCCGTAACGCCTTGACGGCTTGGAACATCCAAAACTACCCAGCTCTTATTGTAACTCACTTATTCTTCTAACAAAAGTTTTTAACCACTTGTATTTTTCAGGCAAAAGGAGCTTTTTTTTTTCTTTCAGTGAGGCTATACTACAGTGAAGAGAATAGTAGAGAGAAACATTAGTTGTATTTAAAGAAAAGAATTAATTTGATTTGCTTAAAATTTTAAATATTATCATGTTGACAATTTAATCATAAGAATGATTAGTTTTTAATCATTTGTTTTCTTTTATAGATGTGAAGTTTCTTTTTCTTCTTTAATTACACCTAGGAATTTAAGTAAAAATATTCTAATGTTAGTATTTTAAGAATAGTTTAGTTAGTTAGGATATTATACGTTTTAAAATCTTAAGAAAAACTAAAATTTATTTTTTTAATTTTTTCATAACTTCTTGGCCTAAACAGTCGAAATTAAGGATACAAATTTAAAATTCCATTTGAAATTTCAAGTAAATTATTTTACTTTTAATTACGAGTAAAATTCAGGAAATATATGAAAGGAATTTCTAAATGCAGGTTTAGCATAAAAACGAGTTTACTTTTCTAAATAATTAAGCAATATTTAATCTTTTTAGCATTGTATTACGAATTTTAATCTTGGATATGAAATACACATTTCAATAAACTAAGGTGTCAAGTATGCCATTAAATTCGGGCATATATTTTTAACAAAAAAAAAAGAATCGTTTTGAAAAAAAAATTATCCATTGAAAGTTTGTTTTTTTTTTTAAAGTCAATTATTTTTTATTTTAAATTACAATCTTTTTGTTTAAATTACTATTTTTAAATTTTTCTTATTTTTTGAGAAAGGAAATCATTTATTGGAATATCAAATATTTATAAGTGATGTGAAATTTATTATTCCCTTTAAGTATTAAAAACATTTTTACTTTGAAGAATTAGATAAAAAAATAAAAGCAGACAAAAATTAAATGAAGAGAGAACTGAAAAATTATCTTGTTTAGTTTATTATTATTATTTTTTTCATTGTTATTTTTTGTAGAAAAATATTTTCTCAGTCCATAAAATTAATTGACTCTGAGGGAATTACCATACTCAGTCTTAAAAGACCATGAAAGAACTCATTTTGTATATTTTGTTTTGAGAATCTAGATACAAATAATAACCTAAAGTTCTATTTATTCAAAAAGCAATTCCAAGAAATTAAAGAGAAATGTTTATTGAGAGCTATATTTAAATTATTTCCGCAGAATTATTTGCCTTTTTTTGTTGAAAAGACAGTGAAAAATAACTATTCTAATTTTTAATATAAATTTGATATTCGTAATTTAGATATAAAAGTAAATGAAATATTAAGATCTGATAGTTTTAGTTTATTACACATATTTAAATTGAAGTAAATTTAAAAGAATAACTGTATAAGGAGGAAGAAGAAATAACAATACAGTTATAACAACCGGTACCATTTAATTTGTATTTCTGTGTAAGTATTTACTGAGAAATCTAAATATAATTAAGTTTAAATGCCAAAATATATTTTAATCCTTTAAATTATTTGGAATTTGTAAGCCTTATTAAAACGTAAGATACCGTATTAATAAATCCTTTAATACATATTTTCGAAGAAATACATTTGTATTACTGTTCGTACAAATATATTAATTTGTACATTCTATTTAAAAAACAGACGTAGTTTAAGCTTTTTTTATTTTGTTGATCTTTTAAATAGAAAATTTTAAAAATGTATGTGATAGATTAAAATGAAATTTTCTCAGAAATATGCTATCTAGAGAAAATATCAAATGCATCTTTTTGGTATTCTTTACGTTTATAAATTTAAATTGTTCAGTTTATTTCGTGACTTAAAAATATAATTTAATAAAAATAACATCTATAATATATTTTATGTCTTACATGTAACACTATATTTATAGAGATTAATAAAATTCTTCCCTGAGCTTTTTGAAAGGATATGACGAATAAACCATGTAATTAATAAAAAGAAATTCATCGATTAGTATAAATGATGTTGATCATGTGAAGTCTAGAATTTACTACCAACCTGGTTGATCATGTGAAGATTTGCTAAAATGGGATAATAAATAGCATACTTTTCATTGCATTATAAAAAACATATTATGTAAATAATATATTAGAATTTCGAAGCAATTAAAATACAAAATGCATTTTTGAAATTAAGAGTATTGATAATATACAAAAATCTAAACATTAAATCAGAAAATCTAAGCTTATTAATAATTAAAGAGAATGCTATGCTTTCAAGAAATTTTATTAATTAGCAGATATTTATAATTTAATTCATAATGAAATGTTTATTCTATAAAAAGCTATCTTGCATATAATTTTGCTGAACATAATATGAAATAGGTTTAATATTTTATCTCCAATTACATTTATTAATAGAATTAAGTTTGAATTAAAAAAAAAAAAAATAAAAATGCGTTTTTAATGCTTCCTTTATTTTCCTTTTTTTCTGCTATACACTTTTTACATATTTATTTCAGGAGCATCTTAGATCAATCTTTAAATTTTTAATTATTTTGTACTTATTCATTTCATAGGAGTAAATGTTTAAAAAATGAAATAAAAAAGCTATTTAGTTCATTAAAAAGCTTTCTGAAGAAACGTCTTTCTTAGACAACTATGTTCTGGGATTAATTGATGTAGGAAAATCTTACGAGAAAAATTAATGTATCACTCAAAACCTTACATGATCCGTTGTACTTGAAGCTTATCATAGCTATTATCATCTTATCGC
>BPLR01019887.1:0-69516 GCA_021605095.1 Caerostris extrusa
AGTTACGTATTGCTGTTTATAGCAATAAACTTGTTATAGTTATGTTATAAGTTAGAGTCATTTAAAATTAATTAATTTAATCAACATCGAATTCAGTGATTGATACCCAGTAAATTTACTGGTACAATAAAGCAATGATGTGCAATATTTTTAAAAGATTTTCTCTATGAATCTTATTCAATATTTTTTCTGTCATGGACAATTAATTGGAACTCCCTTAATTGTACCGAATTTTTAATTTGAATTCTTTTTCATTTTAATTTTAACTTTTTTATTTTTTATCTTACTTTTATTTATTTATTTAGTACTTTTTCATTCTTAGAGTACCATTTTTAATTTTTTTAAACTTTATTTATATCATTTTCATTTATTTTAAACTTCTTTATTATTATTTTTTTAACTTTAAGCAGCTAGGCCTGAATGGCAGAGTAGCTAGTGCTCTGGGCGCTCGGTACCATAGGGTTACGGGTTCGAGTCCGGCGGTAGCCATGGATGTTTGTAGTGGTCCGGAATCCACTTTAAAACTGTAGGTCCCGGTCTAACAGGGTCGTAGAACGTTGCGGAGGTATTGTTACTCCGCGTCCGTAGCTTATCTTTAAGCTCTACGCACCTCCGGTTAGTGTTAAGTGAGAATAACGTCTGTGCAGCGTTTATCTTAAGCGCATCAAGGGCAACTGTCTGTGTATGTTTGCCAGCTGCATTAGACAAAAAAAAAAAAAAAAAAAAAACTTTAAGCAGGCAATTAGAAATCGTAAATTTTGTATATGAATTAAAACGAAGGGGTTAAGGGATCTTTCCCCATTGGTACCCCGGTAAGCCAATCTATATCACGATTTCTTTCGCTTACTCTCAAGTATATGGGAAAGCATAACCCCTATGGGAAAGAGTGCTCATTGAGACCAGCATATCAAATTGGGCCCATTAAGACATTTCTCTATAAATAGGAATCACCGACTCCGTCTGTAATCCATCATTGCTTTCCTAACGGCCTGTCTCTATTTATCATTTTTATTTAAAAAAGTCAAACTAAAGGTAATTACTGAATAATAAGAAATATATTAATGCATACATAAAAACATTGATGAAAAACATAAAAAAGGATTATATCTTTTATTTTTATTTTTTAATTTATATTTATAATGTTTGACAAATCATATGAAACATATTTTAAGAAAAATATTAATTGAAAATTCAGTCAGTTTAATTACTCATATTACTCTAATCTAAGGGCCTGATTGGCCGAGTGGCCAGCGCTCGGTACCACAGGTTTTGGGTTCGAGTCCCAGCGGTGCCATGGATGTTTATGGTTCGAATCCACTTTGCCGTAGGACCCGGTCTAAGACGAGTGTTGCGGGGATATTGTTATTCCGCGTCCTCAATTTATCTTCAAGTTACATGTACCTCCTGGGTAGTGCTATGAGTAATGTCGGTGTAGCGCTTGCCTTAAGTCATCTGAGACAACTGTCTGTTTGCCAACTGTATCAAAAAAAAAAAAAAAAAGGCTAAAACTAAATTACATGAAATAACAAAGAATATTTAATGCATACATAAAAAAACATTTAAAAATAATTTTATTTTTTCATTTTGCCAAACTAATTTTTTTAATTCATATTATAATGCTTAACAAATCATGTGAAGAGTAAGAAAAAAAAAAAAAAAACTGAGTTAAAAATTCAGTTATTTTATCCTCATATTATTCTCTAATCTAAAATTCATGGTATGTTTTGTTTTCATGAAAAAAGTTTTACATTAATTTAAACTTAAAAGTCGAAATAATAAAATTTTAATAAAAAATTTTTAGTTAAAAGATACTTCAACAATGAAATTTATTTTTCTTATATTCACATTTATCTAATGTGGTAGTAAAATTAATTCTCAAAAAAAAAAAAAATTGACAAATTATGGAAGATTCTAATAGCATAACGATTCTAATGACATCAACAAAATATTTCAAATAGTATTAACCAGTTAACCAGTCAATGAAAGAGACAGTAAAATTACTTTTCTTTAGATTATTTAAATGATAACGAATCTCAGTATGTTAATATTTTATTATCAGAAAAAAAACAATTAGAAAAAGATGTCCTATCTTTCGTATCAGTAGAAGTTCTGTTTTCACTTTTTGAATCGATCCATGTAATTTGATCATTCATTTGGCGATAGAAATATTTCGCCAAAAATCGGTAAACCTACTCCAACAGACTAAACGTTGTTTGTGGATATGCAGAGAAGCATTTCAAGTTTGGTGGTTCATACTTGGATTGAATTGAGTTAGCTCCTTCAGAATTTTTAAAAACTTAACAATGGCCGATTTCGGCGAAGCTGGAATCGGCGATTTTGTTCTCTTAGAGGATATATGTATGGAAGAATTTATGAAAAATTTGAAAATAAGGTAAGAATGTATTTTATTTTTAAACTTTTTAAGTCTGACGATTGTAAACAAAAATTTTGACATGTTGCTCCTCCCTTTACGCTCGTAAAAGCATGCTTTACCGGCTTTGGTTTATAATTCCATAATAAAACAAATGTTTGCTGAACTTTAAAAATCAGTTATGATTAGTAATACTTTTTGTATGTATAATATTTACAAAAGTAATATTTCATTTTTATTATAAAAAAATATGAAAATTTAATTTGCCATGTTTTTTGTTGATGTGAATTGTTTTGGTATTCTTTTGAACTTTATTTTTTCATTCATATTTATAATTAAAGCGCAGCAGTTGGCATGTCACATTTTTAATTTTAAAAAAATTCATATTTATATTAAATGTTAGAATGTTTAAAAGTTTGTGATGAATAATGTTAAATTTATTTCATTTAAGTAACTTCAAAAATATGCAATTAAATTTTGTTGATATATTTCAATCTTTTTTGCATATTATTATTGGAAATTAATTTTAACTTGGTTGAGAAGATAAGATAATTATAAATGAAATGGTTTGAATTTTTCACCACTGTAAACAAAAAGAAAAGTGACAAGCATTATATTAAATAAAAATATAATTAGTTCAGGGAGTAACAAGTATTAATAAATACTGGATTACTTTTTTTGTTCTTAATATAAATTTAAATAATATTATAAAATATAATAAAAATTAAAATATTTTGTATTTTAACAGCCACTTACATTTTTATTATAAAAAATTTACTTTAAATAATAAAGACATTTATTTTTAAACTAATTGAAATATATGGCATTGCTTTGAGAAAAGTTTTAATTTGTATCAGTTACATTCAAATTAAAAAAATAAATAAGGATAATAAAAATAGATATTCTGATGAGGATACAAAGCTTTTAAATCTTACTTAATATTAAAACAATAAATACATTTTTTAAAAATTATTTAATATTTTTAATCTTAATAATTTTTTAAAAATTAGATTTAAACATTTTGACTCTTTTAAATGACATTTATTTTATTTATGACATTTGTATTATTAAAGTTTTAGTTTGTGCAGATATTATATTTCCTATATAAATTTTAATAATTATATTGAATTATAATAATTCTATTGCATATGTTTTTGTTAGTGTTCTTAAAAATATATATTGCATTGTGTGATTTGCTTTTATTGAATTGATGTTTAATATTTAATTATATGTTCACTTATTTATACTACCTTTTTTTTTTTTTTATTAATACTTAGAAATATTTAGTACATAATATGTCAGAATATCAATTATATGTCAATGGAAGTGTGGGATGAAGGGGGGGGCTTGTCATAAAAGGCTTTCCCTAAATGCTATCAGTGAAATGTCAATCGAGCTGTATTTTTGTGTTTATTTATATGTTAATGCTTAAATAAATAAATAAAATTTTTAAAATTTATTAAAAATATTTATATATTAAGTTATGTATATCATTTATAAATTAAATTTTAAAATGATTTTAAACACTTTGAAGTAAGATGAAAGAAAAAATTTGAAGAATTTTTTTTTTTATTTTTTTAACTAAGCCAATTGCAAAATTTGATTTATTAACAATATGTTTTATTTTTTTTAAAAATATTTAAAAAATATTTATTTTAGTTTTAAAAGCTTTAAGACTTTACAAATGATTTAAAAGCTTTTGATTATCAATAAAATTATTTTAATTTTTGATTTTTTTTACCTTGTTTATATATAACATATTAAGGCTAGACAATCTTGAAATTTTTAAAATACTATATTGTCAATCTAATATTGTAATAGTACAATAAATAGATTTTATGTAGATGAAAAAATTCAAATATGGAACTTGTTTTTGAATAGCAAAATAGACATCTCTGAGTTCTCACTTCAACACCAAATTAAGAAGAAAAAAATTCCAATGATTGTTTTTTAGTATGAATTAGGTTCATCTTAGTTTACTTGACATTTCATTTTATTGTCTTCAAGACAAAATTATTTCATATTTCAAAATAAATTATCTTATTTTTTCTCGTTAGGTTATGCATGTTTCATTACAAAATATCTTTTAAGATTTCATTTAGTACTAAATAATTAGGAAAACCATCTTTTTCTTGTACATTAAATAAGCAAAAATATATATCAGCCAAAATCTCGGTGATGGGGAGATGGTTACTAATGAGCTTAATAAAAGGGATAAGGAAAAAAAAAAAAAAGATAAGATTATATTTAAAGTCCCATCACCCATCCTGATACTTTAAGTTAACTGATTATAAAAATTATGAAGCAGGTTTTTTAATGGTAACACAATACCCAAGAATAAATCATTATGTAACATTAAGGAATGTTTAGCAGTATAAACAAATTTATCATTGTGGTTGAGAGGGCAATATATAAGTGCATGAATTTCCGTAACACAGATATATATTTCTATAAATGGAAGCAGATAATTAGTATTCAGTAACACGGGTGTGAATAAAATCTACTTAAGTTTTTAATGATTTATATTGAGGCTTATTAATATGAAATAAAAGCCCTTTTAGTTCCAAACTTAAAAAGAAAAATAATAAAATTAAAATGTTGTGTAGGTCTTTTTGCCTATATTCATATTATTTTTAATTTTTTCTCCTTTTTGACTTAAATTAAAAATTACCTTTTAAATAAAATCAATCTAAGAACAATATTTTTGTATATTATTAACTATATTTACAAGTGAGTAAAAGCATCATTAAGTAAATATAGATTGCATAAATACTATAAAATTTAAGTGCCTAAAAATATGAAGCACTTGAATAAAACAATTTCAAAATTATATGCATATGGTGATTCAAATGATGTAAGCCATGCAAAGGTTGTATTTCAAAACAAATGTTTCAAGCAATTGTTTTTTGAGTTCCAGCCAACTATATTTCACAAGAAAACTCTTAAATCTTTATCTCTCATCTCTTATATGCATTTATATATGTATTATTCATTTTTGGGGGGGAAAGGGAGTATGATAGCATTTGATAGAAAAATAGTTCGTTTACAGGTATCAAATTGAAGAGTTTTTTTCTGTAAAGCTTTTTAGATTATTAGTGTTGTCCTATGAAATTTACTGTATCTTATAAATCATTGCAGATAGGGAAAAATTTGATAATCCTGAAATCATTCTACTGAACATTTGATGTTTTCAGAGAATCTCTTATAAATAAATGATATTTATAAAGATATTAAATTACTTATTTTGTAATAAATAATTTATCACAAAAAATTATGAAGGAGACATTACTTAACTAATTTTATTTGTTTTTGTGGATCACATGATTCATTTCTTAAAATTATCATATGCATAGTGAATTCAACATAAAAATAATTAAATGTATGAATAAATATGTGTTTCATTTTGAAAAAAAAAAAGTGGTAACTTTTCCATATTGAGATATTGCAATTTTAAAAAATGGTCAGAATTTTTCAGTACTTTTTATAAATAAGGTTCTAAAATTTTATTGACTTTTTTTACTACAATAGAGTAATAAATCTATTCTAATAAAAAACATTGAGGGTTTTTTTTTTTAAAAAAACCATTTAATGTTTTTTGTTATATTTTTTTTTCTTAAGTAAGTTTTTCAATGAACTAATTACCTAATGGGAAGAAAAAAAAATTGTACCAAGAAGTTAACTAGAAGACAAAACATGTTTAAAACTTTTCAGAAAGGTAGAACATGAGATCCACTAATGTATGACAACTTCAACCAGAACATTAATTTTTAATTTTTGTATTTTGGTGATGCTTAAAAAATCGTTAGGGTTTTAATCTTGATTTGCTTACTTTTCACTATTTTATTTTCATTATCTAAAAATGGCTTGTAGTCGTAATTAAGCAACGTACAGTATTCGAAATTGTTTTTCATCATAGTAGTGGTAAATCAATTCGAAATATTTTTATTAATTTATCTCATTTTACGGTGCAGTGTGATAAAAGATTTAAAGAAGGAAATAAGATCGAAAAGAAAGTAAGAAATGATTTTCCGGTAAAGTTAATTCGACGTAATCAGAGATTTATAGTTAAGAAATTTGTGAAAAATTAACGTTTTAGTGCTGTAAAAATTTCTAAAGAATTTATAGAAAAGTTTACTACTTCAATTTCATCAGAAACTGTTCGACAAGAGCTCAAATTAAAGGATTATAGGAGCATTCTGCCGAAAAGGAGTATTCTGCATTCTGAAGAAAAATTTTTTAATGCTAAAAATAGAAAGCTTAGGCTTTTCTTCGCAAAATCAATGCTACATAAGCCTGAAACGTATTGAATCGTCTTATTTGCAGATGAAAACAAAATTAAAATTTCTGATTCCAATGGACGTATAATTAATTGTATGAAGAAAAAGTGAATAACATTATTGGAACAGTCAAATTGGCGGTGGAAGTGTTCTTGTGTGTGATGTATGTCGGCATTATGACTAGGTAATTTGGTATTTTTTGTTGACCCAATGAATCATACTCTTTATTTAAATGTTTTTAAAATTATCTAAAATTATTAGCCCAAATTTTGTATTTTGGGAAACAGCTTTGTTTTTATCAGGTTAAGGATTTTAACGCACCTGGTTCTCAACGTTAGTCTCTATTGACTCTACAGTTATCTACAGGTTTTGAAAACACCACTTCAGTTACCGGATTTAAACCCAATCGAACTCGTATCTGGAGAGAACTGAAAATTAAGAGCACGAAGATATGACATTCAAACGAAAACCGATCTAAAAACAGTATTGATCGAAGATTAGAGGCAACGGATAAAAAAGTGTTAATTCATTGCATAGACATTTAAAAGTTGTTTTAGATACTGCAGGATAACCCCAAAGTACTAATAAACCACAATATTACTAATATCTAAAAAAAATTTCTAAGTGTTACGAAGACCTTTATGAGGTAACTTTTGTTATTTTTGGATTATTGATTTTCCTAAAAGGAAAAAAAAAAAAAAAAAAAACCGCATAAACTCCCACGCTATGTTAATGTGAAAATAGCTAATTTTATGAATTAATCTTGCTTTGTATCTGTATTTTTTGATTTATTTTTGATTGTGCGTCTCTAGTATTGAAAGTTGTTGGAAAATATACTGTATCATTATCGTGATGCAAACATGTAGCTTTGATGACGAAGTAGAAACCGTAAACAGTTTATACATTGGCAAAAAAAAAAGAACTTTCTACATAAGCTTTATACTCCTTCAGTTTTATCTCTGGTATAATTTTTCTGCGATATAAATATCTCTTGGAAAAAATGTCCCTAAAATCCAATATTTTTTTCTTCCATCTTTGAAATGTAATAAAAAATTAATAATTAAATTATCTTAACAGAAAACAGTAGGAAATATATTAAGAAAATCAAATTCCGTTTTTATCTTCAAAACGTCGAACATTTCTTATATACTTAATGCATTTTATTCAAGAGTTATTCTTTCACAATTTAAAAAAAAAAAAAATTCGTACTGTTATTTAAATGATGTATCGTGAACTCAAAAATTTCTAAAACAAATTACAGATGAAGAATATGGAATGAAATAAATTTTTAAAAAATTCTTTACCACCGCACTTTAACAAACATTACACTATGATACTGACACATTTATTAGCTTTTGATAGCGAAAAACTAAAAATAACTTCCAAACCACTACTATGGCACTAAACATTTTTATCATCGATATCCGTTTCTTCCTTTTTAAAGAATAGGCGAGAGAATGTTTTATTGACACTTAACGGCAACCGCGCCGCTTTCCCGTTAAGGATGACGCAATCGGTTCCTTTTCAGTTCCGTTTCAACGGTTGCACTGATCTGCAAGAGTAGAATTCTTGGCGATGCAGAATGTCATTGTGTTGATTCAGACATGGAGAAATTTGATATCCTTTTCTCCCTACGTTTGACAGCGAATAATTCATATTGTCTGTAACCTTGCTTTGTGTTTTTTTTTTTTTTTTTTTTAAATTTTTAAAATTTCGTTTTGCGCGTGCCAGTAAAGGCGGTAGCAAAATTAATATTAAATGTGTCAAAAGAAATAAAAGTAACTCACAATTCGTTTATAAAGCTATTTCTGACGGTATACAATTGCTAATTTATATGAAATACGAATATAATATTTTATATTTAATTCAGATTATTCGAAATTGACCGTAATGGTTTTACTGGAAGCAGGGCCGGATTTTCCTATAGGCTAATTAGGCTTCAGCCTAGGGCCTCAAGATCAAGAGGGGCCTACATTCAAATTGTTGGGCAAAATTAGAATTACAATATTCTAAAAACAGTAAACGCTAAAACACTGAATCAAAAATAAGGATTTCTACACATATGAATAATAAACAAACATAATAAGCAATTAACAAACTTAAAAAATGGGAGGTGAAAAGGCCTCATAAGTAGAATAGCCTAGGGCCTCTTTTCATCTAAATCCAGCCCTGAGTGGAAGTCTTTTTTTAAAATTTTCATTTATGTCTATTAAAATCCATATTTATACTAGTAAATCTCTTTTCCATATCTAAAAGCAATAAAGATAAAACGTTTTTCACTGTTTACAGACTGTGAAATTAAAATTTCATTTAATGTCTGTTAGTTCTTTTTACTGTTTTGACAAACATGAAATTAACCTATTAATTACAGATTTGTAAAATTTCTTTTATTCTTTAAAATGCAATTCAAACGCAAAGCAATCGAATTATGTCTTACGCAATAAATTCTGTTTCGTGTTAAATTACGTCTTATCTTGCTTCTGTACTTAATTCGAGTTTGTAATTAAGAAATAATTAAATCATCATTTTTAAGAAACTAACTTAAGAAATAATTAAATAATTATTTCTTAAAGTTTAATGTGTTTCATTATTTTCATTTCGTTAATTAAAATATAATCTGAAACTCTTCCGTTTGTAGTTTAGAATTTGATTAAGAAATCTTAAATGTAAGCAAGCTAGCTTTGGCTGTTACAAAGAAATCACAATAGTTTTACTTATTTATAAAATACTTTTAGTGCAAGTATTATCTTTTATTGTGTATTGATCCACTCCATCTTGTACTGATTTATACGAGATAGTCCACTGAAGGGCAAATAATAGGCCTTTCGTGAGATATTTCGAGGTAATTACCCCCACATTTACATGTAGTATGGGGAAAACTCAAAACAATCTCACCAGGCAGCCTGACTTAAATGCGAGACGTTTTACATGCAATTTCCTGTGATCGGGGGATTACTGCAAACAGACACCACCAACTGAGTCGAAGCTAAAGTAACTACATTCTAGCAAAAAATATCAGTAAGTAGCGTATAAATTAAAAAACTTTGTTTCTATGTTTTTAAATAAAATTAGTTAATAGAATTCTTCGTTATTATGGTAATGTAAAATTATTTAGTGAATAATTAATATGTTATGTATAATTTGTATATATATATGGGAATAATTTGTTTTATAGATATTTTATTGTATGATACCATGAAAGTTCATGTTGAAGGTTAACAATTTATATGTAGGAAAAAAAGTTTGATACACATTAACGAACTTATTTAAACTTACTTAACACTCGCACTATTTTGCGTGAATCATCTTCAACTTCGCCTTCATGTGATAGTATTTTTTGTCCTTAAGTATATATTGAACTAAAGCCCTACATGTAATAAAAAAGAAAAGACTCAACCTTTTTAGGTATTGATGATCCTATCTTGTCTGGCATGTATTAGGAGACATTTTCCACTCTAATATCTTTTAGTTATTTCAAGTATTGGTCTAATGTCTTATATTTAAATTTTATGTAATCATCGCCCTGTTATCTCATGTAATCTAATAGCGAGATTTTACTCTGTAAGTACTTGATTTTAATAATTTTGTTTTGAACAATTTTTTTACATAATGTGACCAAAGTTGACCTTGTATGCCATTAAACCACACCAACCTATAAAATTAAATATTTACAGATATATATATAATCGGACCTGATGGCCGAGTGACCAACGCTTTGGCCCTCGGTGCCACAGGTTTCGGGTTCGAATCACGGCGGGGCCATGGATGTTTGTAATGGTTCGAATCCACTTTAAACCGTAATTTCCGGTCTAATATCTCTGTAGAGCTTTGGGCGTTAGGCTGACAGCCCTACCTCGTAAAAAGAAAAACATCTTTCGTCTCGTAATTTTCAGACGGTCTTGGCCCACCAAGGGCTGTTGCGCCAATGATGATGGTATACATACAATTATTTAAACTATGGAGTCTTCAATAATATAATGGCAAATGGAACTACTTTTGCCAATTAATTCAGTATGAGGTACAGTAACTTGAAGTACTGTCAATGGTTGTAGTCACTGCTTTCAGAAACGAGGAGACGCGATGACGATTCGAACAATGTGCCTCGCATCGCTAGCCAGGCCGTCTGGTGAAAAATTTTCCGTGTTTTCTCCCATACGGTACTCAAATACTGGGGCATTTACCCCCTAAACGCCTTTCCGAAAGCCACTGTTCTCTCCATCACCCATCAGTGGGTTGTTCATCATATACACGATGCCCACCGATGTTCCATTCTCACCTTTCTAACTGGTAAAGGCCTAGATATGAGGGTGAAGTGTGGAAAAAGAAAAATTGCATGCATGCTGTCTTCAGATTTCATCTTCACCATTTTCGTTGTTTCCTTTGTTTATCTAGTCTGGCCAGTTTGCAAAACATGTTAAAAAATAGCACATTTTAAGGGTAAATAAAGTTACCGTTCTACCATACCGCTTTCTGGGTGAGTTAAATATTGCGCTCACATTCCATTTTCCATCACTTGAACGCGTGTCATTCTACATAGTGTATTCTCTCCCTGGATTCACTTATGAAACGTGAAAGATATTTTGTTTTAATGATATTAGAAACCCTATTTACTATTATTTGTTATTACTATTTATTTTATTTATTGTGCATTTGTGTTTAGACGCTCTTTGAGTGTATTTTAATTTTTATTATTTATTGAAATATATTTTTAATTAAAAATATATTCTAAACGTTATTTGAAAACTCAAAATCATCTTCAGTGCTTGTTATGTACAATGAATATGAATTTGTTTTGCAAGTATGCATTTATTATTGATTCATCTTGTTCATGAATGTTCTTCTTTTACCTCAGATAGCAAAGCACTTTTTTTTATTTGCTTTCTGAACCACATATGCTAATAATATATTAGGAAATTTTGACAATTCAGTCACATAACGTTTTCAAAAACACAAAGATTTTCAGTATTTTGGGTATGAAAACTTTCTAATTTTTAACGTTTTATTTATGTCGTTCCTCGCCCCTAATATCGAGTGCTATGTTTGCTATATGAATTGGTAGTACATGAATATATGTTTTATCAAAATGTTTTTTACTTCTCACTGTGATTAATAAAAATTTTAACAGGATCAAAAATGTTTAATTCTTCATTTCATGGTTTATCGATTTATTTAAAACATTTATTAACTTTAGCATGATTTAGATGTTTACATTAGATAATTTCTTACTTATTAATATCCATGTTACCTTTATAAATATTAATAAAAACTTATAAATTTTCTGTTAACATATCCCCATAACTGTCCTTTAATTATATTTTCCATACTTATGTGAGACTAATGGTGTAGCGGTGAGCAGTCTAGTATTTAAAGCAAGAATGCGAAAATTCATTAATGTATCAAACATTTCTACTCATTTTCATTTCTCCAAGTATACTTAATTTGATTCATAAAATTTTTGTCTAATGGAAATTTATACTGTTAAATGTTGTTGTTAAATGTGTTGGTGTTAGGGGCCTGATGGCCGAGTGGCTAGCGCTCTGACGCTCGGTACCACAGGTATCGGGTTCGAATCCCGGCGGTGCCATGGGTGTTTGTAGTGGTTTGGAATCCACTTTAAACCGTAGGTCCCGGTCCTAATAGGATCGTACCGCTTCGTGGGGCATTGTTACTACGCGTCCGTGGCTTATCTTCAAGTTACACGCGCCCCCCTGAGTAGTGTAAAGTGAGTAACGTCGGTGCAGCCCTTAGATTACGGTCTATATTGCCAGCTGCATTATAAAAAAAATGTTGTTGTTGATTCTTATCCCACTTGGTCGATAGTAGCATCTAGACCCAAGTCCATGAACCCGTGTCTTAAAACGACGAGTCATGGTAAAGGGTAAGAAATGCAGCTTTTTTGTCCTTGACCTTGCGACACAAAGACATGGGGCACCCAAAGGGGAAGTCTCCCCGGGTTATACCCCCTGGGCACTGGGTACCCATTTTATTCGCCTTTTACGACATGCATGGACTACAGTAGGCTATTCTAACCCGGACCCATTCAGGACAAAATGTTGTATTATCATGAATATTGAAGCAGACTTTAGACGTAGGTATGAAGTATTTAAGAAGATTTATTTAAGAGATAACTAGCAATTTATTTAATTTTACTGGTGTTTTCATCGTTATTATTTTATTTCAAGTAACATCATTTTTTTTTTTTTTTTTTTAATTTCTATTAAATTTTGAAGGAAATTCCACTTTTGAATAATTTAGGTAAAACATTACAAATGATCTTGCTTAACTGAGTATAAGTGGAATAAAAACACATAGCAATAATAAAAGGAAAATAAGATTTACCTAGGAAATCATTTTCCAAAATGGGAACGTTCAATTTTTTATCTCGTGCTTCCTATATTACATTTCCTCTCACCCAGTGTGAAAGCCTTTTTAACTTTTTGGCGTTTGATCCTCTACAGATATATTGCTAACTGGACCGTGGCATTTACAAAATGAAAATCCTGTGGATATCGTTCACGTGTTGCCGTTTTCGTTTTATTTAACTTTTTTAGAAAAAAATTAATCCATTTTTGTTGTCCTTTACCTGTACAGTACTTGCTTATTTTATTATTATTATTTTTCTAATTTATTGTAACGGGGAACCTACCGTAATTTTATATCATTAATGAAAGTATTCAAATAATTGTGTTTAATTTTTCGCATGTGTTTAAGAATACTATTTGATGGTTATTTCTTTTCGTTTTTTTTTTTTCTTCAAGTTATTAAAATATTTAGTGGTTATATTGTTTCGAAGCAAAATCGCATAATCCTTAAAAAATATATTATTAATTTCATGATTTTATTTAGATCACAACAAAGATAAAAGGAATTCTATTTTGATCCTATTTAGATCAATTAGTTTACGAAAATAAATTTATTTAAAAGGCGTATGAATTTTTATTAAAAGAAAAATTGTTCGTCGTTGATTTGGAAAATTGAAAAATTGTTCGTCGTATGAATTTTATTAAAAGAAAAAAATTGTTCGTCGTTGATTTTTTGCTTTTAAATTTTGTGAAGCTTGTATACTTTAAGTGAGTGAAATGGTATCGAAATTATTATAACAAATACTTATTATCGAGTACTTATTATACAAGTACTTATTGACGATACTTATTATAGAAGAATTATTATCGTACAAGTTCAAAAAAATTCAGGCATTTAAAATACCTTTTTCATTCATAAAATATTTCAGCAATTAAAATCACAGTAATACCATTTATTAAATGAATTTACAAATGTCTCGTTTGATTTTATTTTTGTGTAACAATTTCAGTGGCATGGGACTATATAATCAGAAATATGGTAGAAGTGGTTATAAATGGTCCACATGTGGAAATTGGCTTTTCCATTTGTATAGTTGGAGATGTCTAACTCTTTTGAGTAATGGCGAACAAATCAAACGAGGGATATCTGGACCTGTCATCACCGAAACACATGAAATGGTTTTTTTTTTAATTCAGTGTTTGAAGATATCCTCTAGAGAATTGTGGATTCCAATTGAATTTGTGGACTGAACTTCTGCATCACATACAATTTCAATTTCTTGCGGTATCTTCAGATTCGTACAGTCCTAAAAAATTGGAATTGGATAAGGCCTTCTCTTATTCCCGATAAACGACACAAAGCAATGGCGGCCTTTCTCCCTGCTACGGGACACGATTGCCCTGTCGCCCATCTGCAGCGCATTGGCATTTCAACCGATTCTATTTGCCCAGTTTGTGACTCTGGAGAAGTAATGGACAGGGACCATCTGCTCCGATGTGGGGCTCTTCGTAGACCTACAGATGAGTCGAAATATTGGAAGCAAAATCGCTAATGGGTAATGGATCTGGTCTTTTCAGTTCTTGATAATTCTGTTGTTCTTAGTGCTATTGTTCTATAACTTTTGCCTAGCCATTGGAAATAAAAAAAATACAAACAAACTTACGCAGTTCGTATTTTGATTTAACCTCTTTAAAATCTAAGTTTGGATTCGAAACTTTGTGGCTTGACCTGGGCTGTTTAAAATAGTATTAGCGTAATCGAACTGAGTACTGAGTTTTCGGCGCATGCTCATAGGAAACATAATTTCCTATGAGCATGCACGGAAAAAACTAACGGACGTCTTACGGTAACTAACGTACGGTATGCAAAAACTCTCTACTTTCTGTCTGGTTTTTACAGTGTGCATAACATAAATGTATGATCTGTCCCTTAGAAAAGTTTCCCAAAAGATATTTTCTCTTTCTTCTACCTTTATGCATACAACTATTTATAAAAGTGCCATCCCTTCTATTGTCATCCTTTTATAACACAAGTAGTGTAAAGTAAATGCTATTGTTTATTAATCGTACACAATCAAGTCTTGGTTGAAAGCTTGCAAACGAATGTTGGAAGAATAAAGAAATTGTAATTAAACTGAAAAACCCATTTCAATGAGAATTCTTTTTGCTAATTGTTTTTTGTGTTAAATTCTTGTCAGTGTCTAAAAGATTTGTGTGAATTACTGGCTCTTTTGTTCAATGTAATTAACTAATTAGGTATTCTTTTTCTTATTAGTTTTGTTTGTCCAATTCATCTTGAAAAATTCTCAAATCGTTAAGTTAACGAAGAGTTGGTTGTTATTTTGGGTAATTGCACTGACTTGTGTGACTGTGTGTGAATGAAATTTGTGTAACATAAAAGCGATATGTTCTTGGAAATCTTTTAAATAGTTCATACATTTAGCTTGTAACAAATAAGAATAAAAGTGTATTTTTTTTTCTTTTGAATATCCAAGCTATTCTAGTGAAACTTCCATATGTACCGTATTGATTGCTGATAAAAAGACAACCTTATTAAGTGACAAAAGCAAATAATATCAATGTGAATTGCTCTTCTACGTGTAAAGGAAAACTAATAGTTTCTTCTGAAACTTTTTTCTCTTTGTTCTCGCTTACAGTTCATTAGGATGCCTTAGTAATTACATTGTAATAGTATTTATTCTATTACTATTATTAGAAATAGTAATAGAATAAATACTTATCATTAGAGAAAATTATTATTATAGAAATATTATTAGAAATATCATTTTTCTAAATTGTTAAATAATAGGTAATTGGAGTAAGATTAATGCAAAGTATTATAATGCGAAGAATTTTTTTCTCCATCTATAATTAGTTATAATGCATTTCTTATGCACTATAAAAATTCGATTCCCGTTTCTTTAATAAAAATAATTTATATTTTTTAAGATTCTGTAGATATGTGTTAAATGTTAAGGACGCAACTATTGTATTTTTTCAATAACAAAACCCCTAGCAAAGACAGTGACTTCTTTAGCAGCAAACCTGAATGTTGAAACACTTTTCCAAGCACTGAGGATTATAAAAGGCTATCTAGGATCAACAATGAAAAAGATCTTATAGAACTTATTTTAAGAAAATAAAAATTAAATATAACATTTTTGTGATTAAAATGTTCAATTTTCTTGTACCTGTCTTCAATTATTCTATAATACTTTCCTAAATGTTAATTTACTACTGTTATTTTTATAGAACATATATTGTTTATAGTACAAATTAGGGTGCAGGAATATAGTTAGTACAAATATTACACATTTAAAATTAAAAATATATATATATATATATATATGATAATGATAAAATTTTTTTACAGATATATGAATTCAATAAAAGTAATTAATTTCCATTTGTAAAAATCGTAATTTATAAAAATATGATAGAGTCGGAATAAAAATTTTGAATTAGAGTCGGATTAGTATTAATTTTTTTCTTGATTAAAATTAGTATATGTTTTTTAGTAATGTATTACTCTTGTCCTTATTAATTTATTAGCACTTAAATAAGAAACACTTAAATTAAAAATAAACTTCTACCTCACTTACCGGCATGATTCATCATAAGAAACTGCGATTGCTACAGAAATTATTGATCGTAGTAAACGTTTGAAGACGTCTCAGAAACATTTTGTTGATACGTTTGAAGAGTGAAAGCTGTCCTTTTTTTCCCTGTACATTTTATTTATTCCTTTGTCATTACGTTTATTTTGATGAGAGTACATTATATTATTCTGAAAGCAGCACAATTTATGACATTTTTATTCTTATTTTATCGAATGACTTTTTATTGCTTTATCTAAATTGCGCGCTGGCCTAAGGCGTGTTCTTCCAAGTTTTGGGAAATAATAGAACAAAAGTGGAATTGTGCGATATTCTCGGTAGTTCTGCTTCGAACATTATGCATTATTCGATGACATTTTCTTTCATCCTCGACGGCAGCTTCTTTTGTCATTCTGGAAGATGAGGGTGGTTACTGATATGGTTGCCTTAATCTAACATCCGGCACTGAAAATTGCATGAAAGAGGACGTTAAAGTACGAAATTTGGATTTCTTTTTTGAGTTAAGAGTTTTAAAAAAAAAAAAAAAAAAGTTCATTTCTACGAGATACTCAAGATTTTGTCTCTTTTTTTTTTTTTTTTTAAACTTTTGCTGCGATTTTTTTCTGTGAATATGTCTTGCTGTGTATTGAACAACTTCTTACTAAAATATCCAAACCTTATTTACTAAAACAAATTTATTTTTATGTAAGGCCTAACTATATACTGATTAAAAGTAGTTTTAATTTTCACCTTCAATCACAATGCATATCCTTCTTTTATGGATTCCCCCTCTTCCTTCTTGCTACCTGATGGCCCATTGCCTAGTGCTCTGGCCTTTGGTACCACAGGCTTCAGGTTCAAATCCGGGCTGTGGTATGAATGTTTGTTGGTGGCTCGGAATCCACGTTACATTGTAGGTCTTGGTCTGTTTAGCCTAAAGTGTGCACAAGATGACCGTAGAGCGACGAACCGAACCAAACCAAACACCTTTTTTCTTTCGTTTCGTTATTTAAATTTCTATGAAGAAAAAAGCAGTAGAATTTATTATTATTCATTTTTCCAGACTTTTCCCTTATTTTTTAATTGTCGAAGAAATTATAAATTTTAATTTTGTTATTTTTACTTACTAATTGTTGATATCTTTTGCATTAAAATAAATGCAAACTTTAGGGTTAAATCGGAAGATCGTTTTTAGTTCAATAATTATATGAAGATTTTTATTTGTATTAAGATCTTATCCATTGAGAGCCGATTATAATAACCCCTCTTTACTTTAACCTGGCGGTGGCATGTATGTATGTTTGTTTGTTATTCGGAATCCACTTTAAACTGTAGGTCCCGGTCTAATTAGCCCAAAGTATGCACAAGATGACCGTAGAGCGACAAACCAAACCTCTTTACTTTAATATGTTTACCTGGATAATATTTAACATCCGATCACTTACTTATAACATGCAAATTAAGTTGTTATTTTAAAAATCCTTCATATTTTGCGATCTTTATTTATGTAGTAACTTAAAAGAAATTTATTTTAAGCTTAGTTCTTTTGATATATTTATGCTTATTTTAAGCTACAAAACTGAGAAAAATTTTAATAAAGATATTTTCATTATTGGCATCAAAAACAAAGCTGAAATAATTCTTTTTGAATTTGTTTGCTTTACAGTTCTTGTATTTAAAAAAAAAAAAAAAAAAAAAAAAACTTTACTAGTGTAATTGCTTGTGATGTTTTTCAAAAATTAAATAAAATAACAGTAAATGTTATTAATATACCTTACATAATAATCGTAATATGCAAGTAGAAAATATTAGCAATAATCAAAAAGAAACTTTTTTGCAACTGCTGAATTTAAGATGTTGCCAAACAAACGGAAGAAATAAATGTATAGTAAAACAATTAAAATTAAGCAATGTTTTATCGCCATCTATGTTGACCTTGGTACAATGATATGTCATTCTAAATTATGTTTGAACAAAGGGTTAAAATGACATTATTCGTTAAGTCACAACAACGGATATATTTAAAGCTATTTTCTAGTACCATTACGTTATGCAGCAATTCCATTACAAAATCTTATCCTTTTCTTAGATATGAAAACTCCTTAATCATTCTGTTTTGTTATTTCTCATTTATAAGCCAAATTTTGTGACATCGTAATTTTTAAAAACTTAACTTCATATATTTTGTAATGAGTGAAAGTGGAGACATAATATAAATTACATTAGCTATCAGAGATACGTGAGAGTAATTGTTATTGCGGACATTAAGTATGAAGCATGTATGTGCTCACGGATTTGGTTTCGCAAGTAGTGCTGTTTGCGACTGTCAGAAATTTCTCATGTTAAGTACAATGGGGTTCTTGGCGCGAAACATAAGGCGTGGCACTTTTGGATTTTCTTGTTGCTGTCTTGTTCTCTCTCTTTTATCTAGGTAATGATTTACGACATTCATCAATAATCACTCATTAATAGTAATAAAAACCTGTTATTGATGACGTAATTATCCATCATAATGTTATTTTAGAATCATTTTTTTATTTATTTAGCATATCAAAAGTACTAAACACTACTTTTTTTTTTTTTCGGTAGTTAAAAAATTTCCAATTTTCTCATTCTTTGTAACACACTAATGTACTATTCGCTCTTCCTTTGCCTATTATAACGTCACGTTTCAAAATAAAGTATTTTTGAAGGTGGTAATTTTACATCATGCTTTGAATTCTACCCCCCCAACAAGACTCCCCTGAAATTAACTATCAGTAAATATGTTTTTACTTGATCAGTAAATGTTTTTAAGATTAATTAGTTGTCGTTACTTATCAAAGCATATATTGGTTAATTGAATTAATTTTTAAATCAGTTCCATTGAATAAAACCAGTTTCTTGAAACATTATGCCTTGAAACATTCAGTACAAAATAAGAAAAAAATAAGCCAAATATATTAGATTTGCATAGATAGAATTATTTTAGAACTTTATTTACAAAAACTATTCAGTTTGAAATAGGATACTCACGGAATTTTACTTCTCTTCACTGATAGTTTTTGTAAAAACAAAATAATAAACGATAATATGTTGTACGTTAAAAAACCTTTGAAATATTTACTAGAACTTTTTTTTTTTTTTAGTTCTTTCAGTTTTTTAAAGTATTTTTTATTAAGCGCCTACGTATGAGGATGAATAATTTTTTTTTAATTGTGTTACTTAACATTCTTATAGCTTAAAAGGCTGTTGAATTCGGTATTGGCAATGTTATGTAAATATCTGGCGGCTATTGCCTCATTTTTGCGCATGGGCGATCGTTGTATAATATATAAATATAGTTGGAAGTGTAGTTTTGACTTGAACACTTGAGTTAAATTCTTTTGATAGGAGATAAATAATAAGTATTTAATTTTTGAAATGATTCGAAAATAGCGGAGAAAAAGAAAATTGTCAGATAAGCAGCTTCTTTGAAAGATCATGTTCAAAGAGCGTGATCATTTCTACGTAGTTATATCATGCAGCGTTAAAGACACCAAATTTTGTCTCATGTCACCCAAATAAATAGTGCCCAGTGGACAGTCAGCAGGCAAAAAATTGTACAGAACGCACTTCACCGATGGGAAAAGATCCATGTGAGTTACGAGTTTCGTAACTCGCATGGATCTGCTCGTAACTCACTCTGCACCAAGCTCAACATATTGCATAGGCCAAAGAATAACATCACAGAACCGTCGACAATTGGAAGCTAGTAGCATGGAGTGATAAGTCCCTTTGCGACTTTATGACGCTGATGGTAGGTTAAGAATATGGTACAGATTTTATAGAGCCAAGAATCCTTGGTTCCAGATTAGAACTGTTTGGCTGCCCAGTGATAATCTTTGATGTTTTCTCTTGTCATTGTTTAGGACCTTTAGTACTTCTACCAACCACCATCTTTGCACAAGCAGCTGGGTAATCACTTATTACTCTTACTTTTTTGACATCCAGATAGAAATGAAATTGCCAGTAAAATAATTGCTTCTCTCCCAAGTTTTGGTGATTACTACCCAGCTTTTGTTGTGCAGCTGGGTAATCACTTATTACTCTTACTTTTTGATATCCAGATAGAAATGGAGTTGCCTGTAAAATAATTGCTTCTCTCCCAAGTTTTTGGTGATTACTACCTACTAAATATTCTACTGGATTTCCCTCTTCTGAAGTAGCCAATGAGAAATAAGGACTTAAATCTGATTGAACACTTTTGGATATACTGAAAAAGGGTATCTAAATCTGATTGAACACATTTTGATACACTGAAAAAGGGTATCCAAATATGATTGAACACATTTTGAATACTCTGAAAAAGGGCTTCTATCGACCACCAGCGTTCTTAACTGATTTTTAAGAAATTTCTCGTGTTGCGTGATACACCTGGAACACGTCTGTAAACTTGTGGAATGCGTACCTAGTCATGTGATAACCATTAACAAGGCTATAGGAACAATTCTTTACTTATCCCAAAACTAACTGGCATTTCAATGTATGTATCTGTATTCTAAAATTTTTGTTACTAACTCTCATTATCTATAAATAGTTAATTGAAAATAAAATTAATTTTTATGAGGGTTTGAGAATAAAACAGTTTATAGATCTTTTTAAAGCAGTTGAATTTTCAATTTACGTGATCAATAGCTGCTTTTTTTTATCTTCCGGTTTCAAATGTTATTAATGCAGTTTATGTTTTTTTTTTTTTTTTTTTTTTTTTTTTTTTTTTTTTTTTTTTTTTTTTGTCTTCCATTTCAATTTTCAGTCTAATTATGATGAAAATTTAACTTTTGTTTTCTTTCTATTTTTCCCTCTAGTATCATTTCCGCATTCCTCGTTAGAAAATGATTGAAGATATGGTCTGATTAAGTTTACTTCTCACTTCCCATCCATTTTGATTCACGTTTATTTGTTGCATTTCCATTGCGTTCATTTATTTATTTGACATCTCAGAATCAATTATTTCTGAGCATGTTCTGTATGCCATGTTTATAGTTCTGTTTGCTACTTTTTGGATTTTTCCGCAAAGCATCAATTGCTAGTTGTCTGGTAATGCTATGGTTGAGAAAGTAGAGTCGTAATTATTTAAACCTATTCGTTTTGACTTTTTTGCGCTTTCTGATTAAAGGATACATTAATTTTTTTTTTTTCGTTCATGTTGTTCATGTTCTTGTGTTATTTTAATGAAAAGTAATCTGTTCAGAAAAAAAAAAAAAAAATCTCTTTTTATTTATACTCTAGTCTTTTACATTTGATTATGTTCATTTATCATTGAAGAAGATATGTAGCTCCTTGTGCAAAAAAATTGTATTCTTTTACAACCTAGATTAAAAATTTTGAACATTCTCCTGCTTGATCTTTAAAATTATACACATGGAAATAAATGAAAAACTCTATAGTTTTATCTTGGCCTTTCATTATAAGAGCATTTTTCATTATTATTACATGTTTGACAAATGTTTAAGTGTATGTTAAATGCATCAAAATGTTATTATAGAATACATTTTCTGCGATTCTCAATGCGCTAGAATTTCTTGTCTCTAGTTTATTTATAACAAAATATTTCGACATGGAAAATCATTGATTATCTTAATAAATTGATTTTTTTTTTGTACCACAACACGTATCAACCCTTAATTGGCCTGTTTTAGAAACAAGAAACCTTTGTTTTTATTAATCAAACTAATAAACAATATTAACCATAGATAACTAAAATAACAGTTTAAAACTCATTAATAATACCAATAAATATTTTATTAGAATAATTGTTACATTATCATTACTGCTTATTGTCTCTTAGAATGTTTTAAAATTATTTTTAGACAAACTGTGCTATAGATATTGCTGATTCTTTCCATTGATTTCTTGTCTTTCTATCAAACTGTTTATAAATTAATTTTAAAGAATTCTGTAAATGTGGATGTGAAACAAAAAAAATTATCCTTTGTCTTTCACGTATGTCTGATTTGTCTAAGATTATCTTTCCTTATAAAAACTTGATATAAATTACAGCAATTAAGTTTCATGTCACCTCAGTGTTGTTGTATAGTTAAATATGTTATGCTTATCAATATCTTGAAATAGGGCAATTATTAATTGCAGACTGCCGCTGTATTGCAATTCTATTGTATGCAAACTTTTGCGCGATGTAACTTGCGAAATGCCTGGTAATTAATTGTTCAATAATCATTTGGCCACTACTCTCACTTTGATTGTTCCAGTGATTAGAGATTGTATTGCTTGTCTATGTATCGAATCCGTTCAACATTTCTGTATTATTTTTTTAAAAATTTTATTGTATTTTAATGTAGCATTTATTGTATAGTTTTATGTAATATTTTTTTAAAATAATACAGTGAAAAGCAATACTCTTTACTTCTAAGAAATGGGTCAATGGAATAAAAAAATGGTCAAATGATTCTGCTGTAAGTTAGATTTGGTTTGTCGCTCTACGATCATTTTGTGTACAAGAGGGCTAAACAGACCGGGACCTACAGTTTAAAGAGGATTCCGATCCACTCACAAACATCCATGCTACCGCCAGGATTCGAATCTGAAACCTGTGGTATCGAAGGCCAGAACGCTAGCCACGTGGCCACCTATCCGCTCTATAGGCTAGAAGACATTCAGTCTGATATTCTGTTAAGAAGCAATTTTGTAGCATACAGTTGTGCATTCCACTAAATATAAAATTTGTGGGGTTTTATTTTTTTAATTACAGTTGTATAGTGGTAAGCAGTGTCAAAAGGAAAAATAGCTTCGAGATCTTACGTTGGATAAATTACCGGTGGTTAAAAGATTCTAAAAAAAAAAAAGTAACTTAGCCGAGTTGATAAAAATTAATAATTTTATTTTCCTTCCAAATTTTTTTAAATATAGTTATACCATCACCTAACTTTTCTTGTACGGCATTGTCTTAACGTACTTAAATACTAAATGGATCAATTTTGAACTCATACATCTAATATCTACTGATATTAGATGCAAGACATTTATACCGATCGATTTTGAACTCATGCAATATTGTATTTGAAAAATAATTGCTTTGAACTTCAAGAAAAAACGATATTATATGCTTAGTAATATAGCGCTTAAGTAAATATTTAAAAACACTAGGGTATAGGAATAATAATAAAACTCATGTTTATCTTACATTGATCCTTCATTCTTGTTGCTGTAATTTCTGTGTTTATTCCTGGTAGGTTTTTTCAAGTTCGATATATTGATATTGTTTCCTAGTATATTGATTTAAAATATTTATTAATTTCTCATTGTGAATCCAAAACAATAAGAGAAATTCAAATTTCACAATTAAAATATTTTTCACGTAATAGAAAGAAAACACTGCTTTGTACCATTAGTATTCATAATAAGTTACATAATTAATAACACAATTATTCTTTTAAGGCGCAAATGTATTACTTTATTAAAGAACTTATACACTGTTATTCTAACATTTATTTGTAATGTTTCAATAGCTGCATTTTGTTTTCCATGTTTCTTTAAAACATTAGTGTAAAGAAAGTAATATTAACGTGATAAAAAAAAAAAAAAAATGTCCATTTTCCAATATAACCTATACGAATATTTAAATTATACTGCATTGTTATGAAAACTAAAATATGATTATTATACATGAATACAGCCAATGTGCAAAAGACAATTTGTGGAGATAATCATCCAATTAAATTATACTAACAGGGAGATATATGTTGGAACATAAATGTTTGTGAAATTAGAAAGGATCTTGAACTCGGAGCTGTTTTTACGCAACAAGGAATTGACATTTATAGAAAACAATCAATTAAACATTTATAGAAAGCAATCAATAATGCTTTAGTACAGGAGTGGTCAACACAAATGATCTTGCAAACCACTTTGTAAATGCATCCTAACTCCGCGGGCCGCATATAAAATTATATATCCCCATATTAGATTTAGACCCACTATAGACATTTTTGGAGTGAAAACTTGAAACCTAATGAGTTATTATTTTTGTGTTTACTATTATTCTTACATGTATACATAGATAATATAATAATAATGATACTAAACGCACATTGTAAAGAAATATATAATACTAAAGATGAAATATAAAAAATATATAAATATAAACGAAATAAAAAAAAAAAATAAAGTCATTAAAAAATATTTATTGTATTAGTGCAATATTTGTTTGATTTCAAAATAATGTTCTTGCGCAAAGTTAATTTTTTTTTCATAATTTCGACAGTTAATTTTTAATATATATGGATGCACAAATAATGTATTTTTTTGATGCATTGGTTTTCATTACTTTGACCATTATAAAATAAAAATATTTTGTAAAAGTGTAATAAATTTCACGGGCCGAAAAAATATTCAAGGCAGGCCGCGGGTTGGCCACCCCTGCTTTAGTAGTTAACCTGAACTTCATATATCTTTGACGATAGCTGCAGTTTTGATACGAATGCATTATTTCATCCTCCTTATAAATCTGATCTCGCACCATCAGATTTATGATAATGAAAAAAATATTATGAATAGAAAAACTTTCATTATGAAGCTTTCCATAAGCACAGACAGATTTTTTTTTTTTTTTTTAACTGATAAAAGTTAGAAGTTCTAAGAATAATTAATTCCTCTTTCACTTTCCTGAAAAATGGTAATAATTTATCAAACAAAAATGTTTCATTTGTATATTTATGTATGTAGCTGGGTGAAGGCTGTGGCTGTAGTGACTTTTTCAAGAGTCCTAAATCTTTTACACAGTGTATTAATTAATAAAGATAGCAATCTTTAGAAAGTCAGAAACCAGCTCGGAATTATATGAAAAGATAATGAGTTTTCATCATATCTGGGTCAAAACGAATAATTTATATACAGATCAGATCACCGAAAGAGGTCTGATTAATGTTGAAAGTAGTCTATTAAATTCTTTTTATTCATAGAAAAATGTTAACTATCATAGACGCATATGATATATATGCGCATTTGAAGCTCAAATGGGTACTATTGCATATATATAATATAAAAATTTTATTTCTGTGTTTCACATAAAAATACTAATTCATTTTTTTATTCAAAACTATGAATTGTCTATGATTTTCTGTAAGTGAATTTTTTTTATATTTATTTTTTTATCTCCTATTGTATTTGCTGTATAGATTAATTAATTTTGCTAATATTACTAACTAAACTTACTGCTATCGCTGCTTTACAGTGACGTCGCAGATATCCGGAATTGCTTCTGTTGAAGGAAGTGCATGCTAAATACCTATGCAGCTTTCGTCGAATTTTTTATTACTCACTTTTTCAAAGAATATTAAAGCTCGTTGGAAAAGCAAAAAAAAAAAAAACTATAAACTCTTTTTGCGTTTTTCGATTCATTTTTTACATTATTATTAAGCCTATTTACATTTTTTGTTGTTGCTGTCAAAGTGCTCTAAATTTATTTTTGAAAAAACATCTTTTGCTAATTTTTATCTATTAAGTAATTTAAATGTGCAATATACATGTTGCAAATGCACTATCAATAAAAGCATCTTGCATCTGAATAAAACATCTTCACACAAGCACAAGCAAGCCTTTTAAACTTTTTGAAGCATGTACTTCAATACAAATGTACACTTTAGATTTCGTTTATAAAACTTCCCATTACTACTTACTACTTAATGCATGAAAACAATAGTCTGATTGGAAAATAGTTTGTTTGTTAAACGAATAGTGGATTTTCTACAAATATCAAAGTAAAGTTTTTCAAAAATCTTTCAATGTTAAAAATAGCAAAGCAATTTTTGTAAGAAAAAACGTACTTGACAATTTATTACTTGAAAACTGATTTGAATTGTGCAAGAAGCAATACGTAAACATTAAGCTTTTATTCGGATATATCTGATGGCCGAGTGGATAGCACTCGGTGCCACAGGTTTAGAGTTCGAGTCCCGGCGACGGATGGATGTTTGTAGTGGCTCGGAATCCATTTTAAACTGTAGGTTCCGATCTAATATGCCAGTGTCGGCCTTGGCACACCATAGGGCTTTTGTGCCAATGAAGACGGAAAAGAAGAAACCTCGTATGTTTGCACAAAATCTAAATATTTCATTCTTACTCTAACCTTAAATCTGATAAATCTAAAGTAATCAAGTATATTTGATTACCTAAGATATTCGTAGGTAATTCAAATGTATCTGGTTCTAATGTATAGATATTATTTATGTATTATGTTTACTCAATTAATAGAAAATAATTTAAATTTATACTTACTAGTTCAATAAATTTTTAATTAATGCAGTTCAGATAATTTTTACTAATTTAAAGCGTGTGTTTTGGGATATTGTGCGGAAATTCAGAGATCAAACATATGTAACGTGTTGTATCAACCATTTATACTATAGGTATATTTCTAAAAGCTTGAATACTAACAAAATGTAAAAATTCTCATGATTCGGTTACAGTGAGTTACAGAAGGACTAATTTGAGTTGACAATTCTGAAATATTTTTCTTCTTCTTAAGAAACTAATATCTTTTATAAATAAAAATGTGTTGTTTCTTTGTAAAAGAGCAACTGTTTTCTTGAAATGTGTATATCCATCTGACGTATTAAATGTTATCAATGGTCTTTTTATCTCCCTTTTTTTATATAAATTTTCATTTGTTAATTTATGATCTTTTTATTTTTAGTATCTTATTTTTTTTCCGGTTTAAAACTTTTTTTAATGTAGATTTTCGTGTTGAAAATTAGAATATAAATTTCAAGAATCGGATTTTATTTTTCTAAATTCATAAAAAAAAATTTTAAAAAAGGATCGAAATAATCTGAATATGAATGCATCAAAATAACGACATGATTTACGTGATGTCGAGTTACTTTTCTGTTGCAACCCAACTCCATCAATTAATGGATGCAAAAGTCAGATATCCATCACATGGGGCATTACAACATCTACGAATGAAATGGATGAAATTATTTCTCATGCATTTCCAAATGGGGACTCATTCAATTAAACGCGCTGACGAATTCGACATCAAGCAGTTCAAATGGCTTTCGTTTTCTTATTGCTTGTTTTGCTGTTAATTAACTGTATCCGTTGTTTTTCTTTAAGCTTTTAGACATGGTTTGCCGCAGGATTCCTTAATAGGAATTTATGTATTGTGGTAATGAAAATTTTTATGCATGTTTTAAGAGAATAAAAAATTTCAACTTTTTGTGCATAGTGTGAAAAAATGCAGTTTTTGGTAAATGATGTTGATAAATCTTAAATTCTCACCCCTGAAAATAATAGTTCGTGTGCTAAAATGAAAAAACGTTGAGTCCCATCTTAATAAAACTGCTGTTGTTCTAATGCAGCTGGCAATACAGAGACAGTTAATCTTAATGCAATGAGCAAGTACTGTACCGACGTTACGCATTTAGCACTACCCAGGGGGTGCGTGGAGCTTGAAGATATGCTACGGACGCGAGTAACACTACCCCCACAACTCTCTACGAACATATTAGACCGGCACTTACTGCTTAAAGTGGATTTCGAACCACTACAAACATCCATGACACCGCAAGGACTCGAACTCGAAAAACCTGTGGCACATAGCACCAGAGTGCTAGCCGCTTTGCCATCAGGCCCTTTAAATAATGAAACTAAAAAGAAATCATTAGAATCAATTATTTTAAAGTAATAATAATAAAAAAATGCTTTTTTACTATCTACTCCTGCGGCCTGATGGTCAATTGGCTAGCGCTCTGGCCTTCGGTACCACAGGCTTCAGGTTCGAATCCTGACGATGCCATGGATGTTTGTTAGGGGTTCGGAATTCATGTTAAGCTGTAGATCCCTGTTTAATTAGCCTAAAGTGTGTAAAAGATGACCGTAGAGCGACAAATCAATCAAATCACTAGGGATACACAGATGATCGCTTACGGGTCCATACAGGTTATACACTAGCGTTTCGCTTCACCATTTGCAAATACTGTGAATATGTGAGTGGAAATGAGTAACAATTTGATATCAGCCTTCAAAAATTAAAGCATTACATTTTATTTGTGTGGAAATGAGTGACAATTTGATATCAGCTTTTGAAAAAAATGTTTTCATTTTTTTTTTATTTTTCCAAGAAATAAAACTATTCTTAAATTCTTACCACTAAAAATATATGATCATGTGCTGAAATAGGAAAAAGAAAAAAAAAGTTGAGTCACATTCCAATAAAACTGAAAGGAAGTACTAGAATAAATTATTTTGAAGAAATTTACGAAACAATATGCTTTCATCACTATCTATTCCAGGAATACACTGACAACGGCTTAAAATGCTGTGAATATATGAGTGGAAATGAGTAGCTATTTGATATCAGATTTTTTAGAAAAATATTATTTTCAAGAAATAAAACTTTCATAAATTCTCATCCTTAAATATATTTGTTCATGTGTTGAAATAAACGAAAAAGACGAGTCACATTTTAATAAAACTAAAAGGAAGTACTACAATAAATTATTTTTGCAGAAATTTATGAAAAAAATGTGCTTTCTTCATTTTTCAGGAATACGCTGATAGCGGCTTACGGGTCACATGTAATAATGTATTAGTTAGATGTTTTCGCATCATCATCTTCAAACACTATCAGCATGGAAATGAGTGAAAATATGGCATTAGCCTTCAATTTTTTTTTTTTTTTATTTTTTTAGAAGAAATAAAACCATTTTTTAGCAACTAATTTTATATTTGATCCGAAAATATGTTTGAATCAGTGCAGTTGAAATTCGTTTTCATAGCATAACAGTCAGCAAAAAATTTTAATAAAATAGCTTATTGAACATTTATCATTGTGTCGAATATAAACAGTTATAAGTTGTTGCTCTTTAATGAATTAAGATGCACAAATCTTGTGTCGTCATACTTGAACAGCAAAAATTTTCAATAGTAAAAATTTAAAATGGCTTCTTCATTGACGCAACAGCCCGATGGTGGGCCAAGGCCGTCCGCCTACTGCCAGATTTCTAGACAGATCTTTTCTTTTTACGGAGTAGGGTTGTCAGTCCTATGTCCAACGCTCTACCGTCATATTAGACCGGTTCCTACGGTTTTAAGTCGATTCCGAACCGCTATAAGCATCCATGACACGGTCGGAACTCGAACCCAAAGCCTATGGTACCGAGCTCCACATCTTTGAAGTATTACTAAAGAAATATAAATATTATACCTAACAAGTTAGATTTTTTAGTGATTCCTTAATTTGCAATTTAATTTTCTTTTGAATTTTAAAAATATGCATCATTTTCTTTTTGAATTTTAAAAATATACATCATTTTTCTTTAAAGTTCTTATTAAGAAATGTACACTGTGGCACCGAGAGCCAGAGTGCTAGTCACTCGGCGATCGCGCCCCTAAAATTGCTTCACAAGAAAAAATTTCAAATCAATTTAGTTTTTTTTAGCTACCACGAAAATGAAATGAAAGAAAATTATAATGCAGTATAATATAAAATAATTTTCCTGTATTTTGTTGACCTGCTTTATAAATCAATAGAGAGTTTTTGTATAACGTTTTTTTTTTTTTTTTTTTTTTTTTTTTATCGTCCGATATTTTTTTTTTTCTTCCTAGCGCGCATGCTCATGGGAAACATTGTACCCTATTGCGCATGCATATCTGTAATACTGCACTACAGAGCTATTCCTATGAGCATGCGCGATAGAAAGAAAATATCGGTCGATTAAAAAACGTTATGCAAAAACTCTCAATATATGTGTATCCCTTAGTAACTCGTCTATATGTCTTTAATGTAGACTGTCGTAGATAATTAATTTTTTTTCTTCATGCATATTATTAAAAACATTTTTGTCTGTTACAAATATTTTATAACTTGAAACCAAAGAAGTTAAAATTAAAACTAAAACTAGTGTGCATGTTTTTTAGCGTGCACCGTATTCTGCAAAGGAAGATATGATTCACACTGATAAGCTAGACAAAAATAAGTTTCCGTTTCCTATCACGTGCGGAATGGTGGTGCAGCCAACGCGTTAGGAATGTATTCCCACTGAATAATGAAGAAAAAAAAAGTAATAAGAACTAGTCTGCGTGGCGTACCTCATAAGTCTTGTTTAGTGTTTGCATCATACTCTTACTCACAAAGTATTGCGTGTTCTTGAAGTCAACGAAGAAAAAAAAGTGAATGAATGAGACATGCTGTGTAAAGGAAAGGAATTTTCAATTTCTTGTTTCGGTTTTTTTGATTATAAAAATACTGTTTGGAAATTGGATATTGCAAAGTGATTGCATTTGGTCTCAAATTCATTATATTACATGTAAGAAATGTACGAGAAATTTGTTTTTTTTATTGATGAAAATGAGATATGTAGTAAATCTAAAAAAAAAAAAAAAGAAAAAAAAAAATTATACTTTTTAGAAATAATCTAAAGCGGAACATTGTTAAAATGGGTTACGTAGTAAAAGTTTTAATTGTATGCTATAAAAATAATGAGTAGAAAAATTTAAATAAACAATTATTTCAATTTATTGAAGAAGATATTAAATATAGAGAAGTATTATCTATTTTAATAAACACATTTATTTTTTTGTAGAACTTCAGTGACACGTTTTATTTCCATATAAATATTCTATTTTAAATTTCTTATTTTTCCTAACTATTTCTGTAATAGGTTGCTTTCTCTCTGTGTCTGTTTTGGCTTCTTATTCGGGAAAAAAAAAAAAACTGTACTGATAAATAAAGGAGGTTTTTATAAGGTTTAGGAAATACGCCAAATTCTAATAAAAACTTTATTATGTATGTGCGTAGAAGTATTGAAATTATATTTAAGTTTTTTTTAATAAAATACAAAAGAAAAAATTTGCCCGACTCGTAGCAACGTGCGCCGCTGGTGAGCATTAAGGCTCAGGTTCAATCAGCTGGTGGCTTTGTTGTAGACACTGTTTCAAAAAACGAGGAAACTCAATGACATTTGTGATGCTTTGCGTCTTGACTCGTTAGTCGGACTATCTGGTGGAAGTTTTCGGGTTTTCTCCCATACTATACGTTTATGCAGAATAGTTCCCACTCAAAAGTCTTCCCGGAAGCCACTGCCCGCTTTCAGCGTTACGGAGTCAAGTCAGACTTCTACCTGCGGGTGCTGCTTCACAACAGAAGCTGCCCCTTTCCCTCTATCCATATCTTTTCCCTTGTCTGTGACCTGATGGCCAATTGGCTAGTACTCTGGCCATTGATACCACAGGCTGCAGGTTCGAATCCTAGCGGTGGCATGGATGTTTGTGAGTGGTTCGGAATTAACGTTTAAACTGTATGTCCGGGTCTAATTAGTCCAAAGTGCGCACAAAATGACCATAGTGCGACAAACCAAACTTTCATCCATGAGTAAATTACTCATGGGATGTCCGTCTCGCATGGTTAAGACGCTGAGGATTAAACACACACACACACAACACTAAAAATTAACACTAAAAATGTATAATAACTCGAGTTATCCATCTGCACTTCACAAAAGCAGGCGATAAACTCTGCAAATTAATTAAACTTAGCTATATATTATTTTGTCTTTTCTAAATTGTAGGGTGCAGCAAAGTAGTATATGCTCTTGTAAGGCAAAAGAAATCATTATGCCGAATATTAAGTCCAATAGGTCAATTCTTAGAGAAAAAAATCGCCATTCTCTCAGTTGGCGAGGTTGACCTGCCATAGTGATGGTTTTTAGTGAAATGTTATCTTCGTGGATTCATGGGGGAAATTTGTATAAGTGTAAATGCCTTTGCATTACTAACAACAACAAAAATTATAGATGTAACTATAATGGAAATTTAGAATTGCAACATTATCTAGAATTAAATAAGTACATATGATGCCCAAGAATCGTTAAACACATTGTAAATGAATCAAGTAACATTCGATTTCATGCCGGATAAGCATATGAGGAGTTATGGAATTAATAGCAGCTGTAATGAATTGCTTCATTTCCACAAATTAATACAGGGCATGTGATAAGACATATTCTGTCGCATAATTTCCTTTGAAAAAAATTCATGCAGCTCGATAGTGAGGAGCATCCTATTAGAATTCCGTAACTCTTTAGATATTTATCAGTACACGACATGAAAAATCATGGAATATTATAAGCACACCCAACAAATATTAAATTATTAATTTTTGAGTTGCACTGTAAGTTGATAAAGATCTATACATAATTTTGTAATGTGTCCAGTAAATTTCAGATATCTTGCTAATATATGGAATTAAATTAGCCTACTATTTTTCTTTAACTTTTGCACCAAAACGTTTATGAAAGCTGTATCAGCATTTTGTACTGCTTTTTACAGGTGTAATGAAAATATTTTCCCCTTTTCACTCGGTCCAGTTCTATGCCCAAGTAGGTCAAGCGGGATGTTCTCGAATTCGAGTTTATCTTCCGGCCTGCTTCTAATATTAGATAGCTAATTTCCGAGTTCTCAGAAGTTCCCAACGCCAGATAAATATTGTAGGTTATTCGAAAGTGGTGTTTCTTGTTTTTTTTTTTCGTGGCCCTGCAGCCAAATTTGCCTTTTTCTTTTTAATTCAAAATAAAATGTATATACAGTTGACGTACCAGTATGTCAGATTTTAATTTACTAATAAGAACGAATATTTATTGTAGCACTCTCAACATGCGTGAATATTTTTACACAATATTTTGCTGAAATATATGTGGTTATTGATATTTTAAATCGTTCACACTTTGAACTATATGGGATTTTTTCTCTCTCTCTTTGTATTAATTAATATAGAAACTTCTATTTTTGTTTAATATATAAAAATTTTGATTCAAAATATATGTTTATAAAGTTACATACATTAGGTCAGATTCGATTTATTTACTTATCATCTTGTATAGTTACCAAGTTTGTGTTGAAATTTTTGCACTTGTCCATCGCACAATTGATGTTCTCCATTATCCGTCAAGTTATGCGAATGGTCACAACCGATTTTCAGTATTCATAGTTAAGAATGTTTGTTTTTAAATGTATGTTGATCTAAATAATTGTGCACATTTTAATGCATTATCGAGCAATAACCACAATTACATGGTGGATTTGGAATGCAATGTGAAATTAATACTATGTTTTTGGCAATCCCATAATATACATGATGGACTCTTAGGCAATGTGAAATTATACCATGTTTTTGGCAATCCCATGACATTATGGACTCTACAACGATATACCTGATGGATTCTTAAACCTATTATTTGCCGATAGCTAAGGTCTTGATCGGGCGGTCTTCAAATTACTACACGTGTTGATCATCAATCCGGTTCCTTCACTGTTATTACTTTTAAAATTTAATCATACAAAATACTAATCAGGTGTTTTTTATATACCGCCCAATTAAGAAACATAATAACCGACAGATTGAAAATGAAAATGTTTTTCGTCGCCTGCAACAATGAGATTTGTCCTGAAAACTAAAAAAAACTTTTAAACTAAAAAAAGTGACTTACATATTAAATTTGCATAATGAAATTAAACATTATATAAGGGCTGATCAAAAGGTTTCCGTTCTAAGGTCATGTATTCAAGATTTTCTGTGCCAGTCGTGCAGAATCGCCTTGAACATTTCGACAATTATTCGACTCTCCATACTGCTTGACGAAGTCTGAAACTGCCTGCTGTACTTCTACGTCCGACGGGGGAACCTTTGACGTTTCAAGGACTTTTAAGGGACCGAAGGCATGAAAATCGCATGGGAAAAATATCGGGACTGTAAGGAGTGTCTCCTACCTTAGTGAGTGTAACTGCTGCGTTAAATATTTGTGATATGTAGACGTACATTATCATGAACCAAAATCATCCCATTTTCGAAATTTTCCCTGATGTTTCGCCTTAATTGCACGCCGTAAACTATCCAGCGTTTCGCAGTACCATTCCCCTATTATGGAGACACTTGGATCCTTGAAATCAATAAGCAATGGACCCTGATAATCGAAAAACAGTGTAAGCATCGCTTTTCCAACTGACGACTTGATTTCTTGAGCTACTTCAGACGAAGGATGGCATCACTGCATGGTCAACGTTGTCGACTCAGGTTCCCAATGGTGCCACCAGCTTTCGCCGCCTGCAACAATGAAGTAAGGAATGTGTCACCTTTGACATTGAAACGCATCAGGTGCTTCAGGACAAGCAACCATCCGATTGGATTTTTGTTGGGAATTCAACGACCGTGGTATCCACTGGCTGCAGACCTTATGGTAACCTTAACTCCTGCCGGATGATGTGTTTCCGCTACAAATCTTATGACGGGATCTCTTGAAAGCGCACGAATGGATATGCGATGTATCGTTCTAAACGCATCATCAACTGCCCTCTTGTTGTTGTCTGTATTGGATGTAAATGGCTTCCAGATCGATTTGCATCTTGACTCGAATTGCAACCAGCTCTGAATTTTAAGCGCCATTCTATTGAATTTTTGACAGACATGCTTTTCCATACATTCTTTATTGTCTGAGAATGTCTACCAGTTTTTGTCCTTCGATAGCCAAAAAAGAATAACTTTACATTGATCCTGTTTGAACGCATTTGGTACTAACATCGCCGTTATTAATGTTTCAGCATTTTCCATTCACATTTCGAAATAAACTAATGCCACAATAATTCCCTGCCTCGGTGTCAGTGCTTATATAATCGCATCGGCAATGCTCTAATTTACATATACGATGCAGCCGCACCTTCAAACGGAAACTTTTTGATCGATGCTTATAATTATGTAGTTTTAACTACTGATGATCATTTGTAGTTGTGGATGAAGTTTACTAGTGTAAATTATCAGCAGCGACTTCAAAAAAGCTCATCAGTTAACTTGGATCAGTAAATATTTTTTGTGTATTTCATTTTGGAGGGGTTTTTTCATACAAATAAGCAGTTCCGAAAGCAGGAAAATAAATTTATGCAACTCATCAAACTGTGTGGATAGAACACTCTTATAAAATTTCAACAACGATGAGTTTAAATATTTTTCCTTAAAAATAACGATACACTGCAAATTAGTATTTTCCATTTGGAGTTCTGGGGCAAGGGTTTTTTTTTTTTTTATGACGTCGTTAACAGGATTCTGAAAAACCTTGGATGTCGTTTGAAATTGAGTCAAAACCTGAAAAAAGAAACGTAAAAATGTATTTTTAAGGCACACAAAGATACAACTGCAAAATGGAGTCTCAGTATGCTGATAGATTGCTTGACGTATATTAAAATGCGTGAAACATTTTTTTTTTGTTCAATTGGGATGGAACAAACAATTTTGTCGATTAGACTTAATATGAGTGTATAAATCAGGCAAATTTGTCTTGTAATTTTAAATTAAGGTCATTCATATGTGTAGAAAAATCTGTATTAAATGATAACTTCCATAACCACTCACAGTTTTATAACTAGAGGTAGAGGATGATTCCTTTCATTCTAGTAAATTTCGATTATTACTCGGAGCTTTAAAAAAGTCACGTTAGAACTTTTCCACAGCAAAACCAAATTATTGCTATATAATAAGGTAAATCAATTTCTTCAGTAAATTGGCGATGATTGAGCGCATGCGATCTGATGTCAATTAACAACTGACATGACTGGTTTTAAAATATCATATATTCAAGTATTTCCCGCGAAAAAAAACTGTTGATAAATAAGGCAATGTACGATTAATGGTTTTGAACCCCCGTCATTTTTACGGCCTTTGATACGAGATCAACAACACCTTTATTTTTCCACTCATGTTTTTGCCACCATCAGTAATGATACCTTTTAATTTTTTTTCAGTTGAATATTTGTTATTCTGAACAGAACTTTTAACTCCTTTCATAATATCTTCTCCAGTGGTCGTGCCGTGAATGCTATGAAAGTCAAGAAGCTCTTCGTGTACTTCATAATTGTTATCTAACCCTCGAATAAAAAGTAACACCTGAGCAATATCTGAAACATCTGTTGATATACATAGCCAAAAACAACCACTCCAAGTCGATTTTGTGTCAGGCAAATGAGTTGACATATTTTCTGCACTATCATGTCTTCAAGCTACAGTGTGTCAACTCAAAATTGATATTTTTAAATAAATTAGCTTTTCCTGGATACATTTATTGCGCTGTCGCAATCCTTGATTAATTTGCCGTCAGTAAATGGTTTCCTATTTATTACGAAGAAAGTAACACGAGTTACTAGTTCTTGTTCAGTATTTTGCTTTCTTAAATAACAATTGCTGAGATTTCAACTCGCGTTTCAAAATTTCATATTTTTTCTAACCATATTGTATCTGTAAATTTGGAATAATTCTGAGAATGCTTAGTCTCATAATGACGTTTTATATTGTATTCTTTGAAAACTGTTATTTTTTTTATTGCAAATTATGCACACTGCCTTATTGCTTCACTAAATTACAAAATATTGATGTACCCATGTCTATTTAAATGTTCTGCACTCACTGTCAATCTTTCGTTTCTTTTCCATATTTATACAAATCCATATAAAAGTATGCAACTTCAAACTCCAACAAAACTTGTCACTCCGAACTCAAAATTTGGAACTATTCAACTCTTCATTGTCTAACGTACTGTATATCACGCATCCATGGGACATATTCGATAGTACACAAATCTTCCACAAAGGGCGTTCACGCAGCAGAACTTTTCCAGAACATGCTGTAATTCTACTATTCGCTACAAAATGGCGCTGTATATTTCTATTAACCAAACATAATTGACGTTTTTGCATAATTCTGCCACTTCCCGAAAATGACGCATTGTTACTCTTGTGCAGGATGGCATTTCCGCCTGTTCTTGACTCTTATTCGTAAGTACCTACCGAAATTGTGAACGTCATGGACTTCACGCACCATAGATGCCTCACCGGCTAAGTTCCGAAACGAAAATGCCATTGCATGCCATTCAAAACTACAGTAAGTTAGTATGATGAGCTAGCTAGCCCTTGAAATTTAGTGGAGGAATCATTGTGGCCAGTTTGGAGAAGCCTGTTTTGCTAAACAACAGAATTGTGTGTTAAGACCAGAAATAAATAAATAAATAATAAAGTTATCACCTCCGGAAGTATTTATTTTGAATTCCATGTTGCCTCTAATGACAACTGTATGAGGAACTTCAAATCAAGAACATTTTTTATTAAGATAAATGTCACGATTATGACAAAATGCTTAATTCGAATGTCTCAAGCATTTTTTAAACTTTTAGATGTTTTACAAGACAATGACTTTTGAAGAATCTGTAACTGCTTAAATTTACTTAATGCAGAATGTAACAATATCATTTAATTTATGCATCTTATATTCTTAGCCTCAAAACCAACTATTTATTTCTAAGAAAAGAAGTCCTGGAAAATAAACATTTACCTGCATCCAGACTTAAGCATGATAGGCAAATCCTCCTCGTTTCCTGGTTTTCAGTGAATTAGAAAACATTGAATTCATTGTTCTGTTAATATTTAGATGTTTACTTTTTATTGAAGTACAGCTGAATCATGTTCCATATTTTAATCTCTCAATAAAATCTGTTTTAAAACAGTTATATCACTTTTAAATTAGATTATCATGAAATGCGACAGGCCATATGCCTCGATCTATGACTTCCTTGTTTATTGCATTTGATTTTGATTTCTGCCTTGGAATAAATGTTAATTTTTTATGATAATTTATAGTTGTCTACTTTTAAATAATCAAATTCATCCCAAAAAAAATCTTGTATCACCTTAATTAATGCAAAACCAGTAATGTATGTCTTCTTATCGTGGTGGGATTACAAGTTTTAAAATCTTTTTTTTTTTTTAAATCTTTCAAAATCACTCATCCTTTTCCTCACCGTTGTCTTTTTATGATTATTTAGCCATGCGTTGGCGTCATGCCGACCGCAAAAAAGAGGAAGGAAGTGATGATGATTTCAAGGTGTTACAATTTCAACCAGACCGCAGCCAAGGTGCGTGCTAGTTTAGGAGCGGTGAAAGGGTTATCGCTCAATTGTCTCTTGGCCTAATTTTTGACGTTCACTTTCACTCAATCCGGTTCTAGATTACAGTTTTTTTTACTTTTTATTTATTGTTGTTTTACAGAAGAAGAAAAAAAAATTTTTACTGCTACTCGACTTTCGAAATTTACCTTCCTTTTTTGTTTAAATTTTATTGTAGCAGTTTTTAAACTTTCCATTTTTATTTTCTTTCGTGAATTATTTTAATTTGGTTTTCATCTGTGCTAACTGCTTTTGTCTGCAGATAACCTATTTTTTTGGAAGTCGTTTAACGTTCGCTGTGTTATTCAATTCATTGGAATATTTTCTTGACACGTGCAAGTTTTCTTAGAGTTGAGCGATGGCTAGTTGTAAAACGTGATACAGTGTCTCATAGTAACATGGAATTTTTTTTTAAAAAAGGAAAGATTATTAAATGTAATTCGAAACAAAACTACAAACTATATCCCTAGATCGCTGACCATCAGGATTCGTTGTTCATATAAAAATGCTATTACATCCATATTAATTGTTAATGTAAGTTAGATAATGTTTTCTATTGTTGTTGTTCTAATGCAGCTGACAATATAGAGACAGTTAATCTTTATGCCATGAGCAGGGCTGCGCCGCTGTTACTTTTAGCACTACCCAAGGGGCACGTGTAGCTTGAAGATATGCTGCGGCTGCTAACGAAGAACGTTTTCTTTTAATCCAGTGAAAGCGTAGTACACTCCCCTACATCAAAAAGCGGCCTGATGGCCAATTGGCTCCAGGTTCGATTCTAGCAGTAGCATGGATGTTTGTGAATGGTTCGGAATCTATATTAAACTGTAAGTCCCGGTTTAATTAGCCTAAAAGTGTGCAAAAATTAACCGTAGAGTGACAAACCAAATCACCAAACATGTAGGACGTGCATATACCTATAAAATTATTATTCTGGAACCACGTACGGATGCTTCATCACAACAGAAGCTGCTCTTTTCCTCCATCCATGGCGGCCTGAGATCCAATTCGCTCCTGCCTTTGGTACCACAGGCTTCAGGTTCGATTCCTGGCTGTGGCGTGGATGTTTGTTAGAGGTTCGAATCCACGTTAAACTGTAGGTCCCGGTCTAATTAGCCCAAAGTGTGTACAAAATGACCGTAGAGCGACGAACCAAAACCAAACCAAAAAAGCTTACATCAAAAAATTAAAATATTTAAGCATTCAAGTAATATAAATACAAGTGCTTTATTATTGTTATTATTCCACTCTTATCTTTCCAACTTTTATATGCATTGTTCACATAAGGAGTTATAAAAATTGTCATGAAATTCGTCGAACATCACGATGCATTTATCTTTCCAGAATTGTATTGATAAAACATTGACTATTCTTCAGAAAAAAAAATAAGACACAGTCGGGTTACATTACTTTTAGAATCACAAACAACAAACAAAGCTATAAACTATATCTCTAGATCGTTGACTATCAGGATTCGTTGTTCATATAAAAATGCTATTACGTCTATAATAATCATTAATGTAAGTTTGAGGACGTTTTCTTTTGAGACTAAATCATTTAAAATCAAGTAATACAAATTTATCATTGTTATTATTCCATTTTTATCTTTCCAACTTTATATACATTCTTCACATAAGAAAGAACTTATGAGAATGGTCCTTAAACCTGTAGAACATCACAATGCATATAGTTATCATTCCAGAATTGTATGGATGAAGCATTGATTGTTCATTAAAAAAAAAAAAATAAAATAAGAGACAGCCGGTTCAGTTAAATTTTTTGATTACTTGTAATTAATGTAAAATAAGCCTTTATGTAAATTTAACTTTGTCAATTTGAACTGTTAAACTTGGAAAGTAAGCAACACAAAGCAAACCATTACAAAGTGTGATTTCAAATAAGAATCTACCTTTATTTGATATCGCTTTTGTATTATTTCATGAATTGTAATTTATACAATGTTCTTTTACTTGTCGAAAAATGAATATAATACATTATATACTGATTTTCATTTATTTAAGTGCAAAAAAAAAAAAAAAAATCTACTGCGTTTGTCACAATTAAAATGAAAACTTTTACCGTTCCATTGTCCATTACAAAGTCCTCTTTCCTACCATAGTTGTTTTTTTGAAAACAGAGAGCGTTGTCCGGTATTGAATTGGGCGATTTTTTTTTTCAAACCGGTTTAGTCTTTTATAGAGACACTTTTACTGTAATGATTTAGGTGCTTTGAACTGAAGAAGTGCATTCCTGTTTGTTCCATTTTCTCTTTAACTGAAAATTTCTAAGTTTCATTAATGTGGTATAAAAGTTTATGATTTTGAGGAATTTCACGGTTAAATATGTAAAAAATTATCACTGAAATAAAATAATTTAAACCGGTATCTTACATGTAACCTTCTTTAGAATGATAATGAGGGAAAATTCAAAAATATTATACATTGATTGCAATCTGTACATTTTTTAGTGTATTTTTAAACTGCTAATATTAAAATAGCTATAACGTTCATAGAATAGTCATATGGAAAATTTTGAACTAACTTGCTTATTATGTGGCATTAGCTTGATGTAGGAAATCATTAGCACAGCTAGCAATAATCGAAATAAAAGTAGTTGAATAACTCTTCTAGTAGTTGAATAACTATAGTTGAATAAGTCTTCGAATAACCATTTTTAACATGGATTTACATGATATATAATCATTATATATATATATATATATATGTGTATATATAATCATTATATATATATATATATATATATATATATATATATATATATATATCATTATATATATATATATATATATATATATATATATATATATATATATATATATATATATATATGTATATATATATGTATATATATATGTATATATATAATCATTATATAGAGGAAAATTAAATACAAATTTATTTGTATGTGCTTATGAAAGAAAGACCCGCTATGTATTTTTTTAAGCTAAGTATTAAGTCAATATTCATGAAGTGGTAAACTTATGTATTAAAGTAAGTGTTACTCATACATAGATATTTCTATGGTGCAATTTTAAAATAAAAAGTCATGAACCAATAAAATACATGTCATTTAAATTGATTATTTTTAATTAACGTATGTATTTTACGTTTATATAATTACAATATACTTGATACATAGAAATAAGTATGAGATTGGGAAATGATATACAGAAATATTGATGCTCATATTTGATATATATATATATATATAAGCTATCCTTAAGCAATCCATACCAGAAAAATGAACCGTTTTTTTAGCAATGTTGCCTTCTTTATGGCATCATCATTGAATGGTACCATGAAAACATCTAAAAATTTAAAATATGGTATGTTACCTATTTTTTAATAAAATTTCAAGCAGACAGAATATCTACCGCTTATTTTCGAATATAAGCCGAGTAAAAATTTCCAAATCCAAAATCCATTATATAAGCTGAAACGGGAGGGGGGAATTCCTACGACATGAAAATGTAGCCATGAGGACGGTAAAGTGACTTGCATGAAAAGCATTGAAAATTATATGCATCCAGATATCCTAATGTGTAAAATTAATTTGATGAACTCTTGCATTCTGACACGATTTTGAAGGTTCATGGCTTTTTTTTTTTTTTTTTTTTTTTTTATTTCTTTTGCACGAAGGTTACATTCAAAAGGTAAATTAAAAGATTAAGGTAACTTTCCTTTTCCATAGTTATTTTTATATACTAATTATTTACGGTATTCTATTATTATTTTTGGTGTACATTTTGGTGCTTTGCCGTTAGCCTGGCGCACATTTCGCCTACACCAAATTTTCGTTTTGGCGACGACGCAGCAAACCAGCAATATAAGCAATTTCGAAAATATTTACTCATATTACTCATTTTTTTAAAAAGAATAACTCATTTTATTTAAAATCCTCGATTTCTTTCCTAAATTTAAGAAATATAAACGAAAAGAAATAAAAACTTTATATTTAGCGATATTTGGCAATTTATTATTGGAAAAGTATCTGCTTTCTGCGAGATTAGCGGACCCGTATATAAGCCGACTCCCTACTTCGACTTTAGAAAACATTCTAAAAATTCTCGGTTTATACATGGAAATGTTATTAATACACATAAATATTTTAAACCGTTTACTGATTTTAAAATTTGAATTGGATCAACTGAAGAAATAATAAAAAATATATATAACTGTATTGTTTTAATCATTTACTTTCGACTGTTAAATTATATAATTCTTTTTTTTTTTTTTTTCTTACAGGTACAATGCAGGTCATATTTACACATATATTGGGGAAGTTTGTGTCTCTGTAAATCCTTACAGAACTATGAACATATATGGACAAGACTATATTAATAATTATCAAGGACGAGAGATATTTGAAAGACCTCCTCATATATTTGCAATAGCTGATGCTGCATATAAATCTATGAAGCGTAATGCCCTTGATACTTGTATAGTTATATCCGGTATGTACAATTTTTATGCAATATATTGGAAGTAATTAAAATATTGGGTTTTATTTTTAAAAAAGTGGGGGCATTGTTACTAGGCGTCCGTGGCTTATCTTCAAGTTACACGCACCCCTGGGTAATGTAAAGTGAGTAACGTCTGTGCAGCACTTGCCTTAAGGCATCCAAGACCAAGCTGTCTAAGTATTTGCCAGCTGCATTAGAAAAAAAAAAATTTTTTTTTTTAAAGTAGGTTAATGAATACAAAATTTCATGAGTATGAGTATGTAATAATATGTTCAAATGAAATTCTTTCTCTTGGAGAAATTTGGTAATGTATGTATATACGTATCTTTAAACTCTCAAAAGGAAAAATATTATTTGATTGTATCAAGGTATTAATAAAATTTGTCATCCTACCTATTGGTCTTATGATTAGAAAAGAATGTTACTATATGTAAAAGCACAGATTTAAATTTTTAATAAAGCTTAATTGTAATATTGGGGTTTAAGATTTGTTTTACTTTCTATGATATCAATACCAATAATTATATACATAGTAACCTTATATTTCAAAATTATGATAATGTTGTATCAGTCATAAAAATAGCAAATAAAAATAAAGTTTTGAGATAATATTTATTTATTTAATTATTATTATTTTTTTGTTATGAATGCTTTTATAGTTGGAGACAAAATGCTTCCACTTAAAATTTACTAATTATTAAATGAGTTTGAGGATATTTTATATTCATTTTACAGGTGAGAGTGGTGCAGGAAAAACAGAAGCATCCAAAATAATAATGAGATATTTAGCGGCTATTACTAATACAAGTGGCCAGAAAGAAATAGAAAGGTAAAATTGTTAATAATTATTTGTTTATACATTTACTGAAGTATAATTTTTTAAAATTTATTTATATTTTCTTACTTTAGAGTGAAAAACATCCTTTTGCAATCAAACTGTGTATTGGAAGCTTTTGGAAATGCTAAAACCAATAGGAATGACAATTCCAGTCGGTTTGGAAAATATATGGATATCAATTTTGACTTTAAAGGAGATCCTTATGGTGGACATATTAGTAATTATCTTCTAGAAAAAGTGAGTGTCAGTTGTATTTAAAAATTTTTCCCTTCTCTCTTTCTCATTTAACACAATTTTTTGTGAACAAATTGAAAAAAAGTGAAAGTTGCAAGTTAAAAAGCCATTTTCGTAAATATATTTGCTAACAATTTAGAATTCCTTTTATCATAAATGTTGTATTACATATTTCATTGTAAAGACTACAAATTCATTAATTTTTACCTTCAAATTTTTAGTCTCGGGTTGTGGCACAACAGAAAGGAGAAAGAAATTTTCATTCATTCTATCAACTTCTTTTTGGTACACCTGAGGCTTTATTGACAAAATATGGCGTTAAAAGGGATGCTTCTCTGTATTACTACACAAAACAAGGTGGAAGTCCTAAAGTAAGTATAAGATTGTTTGTACAACTATCTTAGCTTAGCTTGCAGCTGAAATAAAAAGCAATTTATGGTGTTTTATATTTTCTTTATATTTATGTGTAAAATTTCTTACATATGTTAATTGTAAAACATTTGGTTTTCAAGTCATCTATTCAGGAATTCATTTGGATATAACATTAACTTATTTAGTGAACGTTGTATTTTGATACATTTTCAAAACAATTTTATTTAATAACAAAAATAATTAAACTCTCAATTTTTTTTATTTTAAATGAATTTTTTCTAAAAATATTTTGTCAGAAGAAAAAAATAAAATTAAAAAATGATTTAGTAAAAATCATATAGATAACAAACTTAATTGGATGAGCATTCAAATGGCAAAATATACAGTTTTCATAATCTGTATAATTAATTTTATTGATATAATACACAGAAATACATTTTGTTAATCTTAGTAATTTTTCTTTTGTTTGTTTATACAGCTTATTTATTTAAATTTGCATCTAAGGAATTTCTTAAGTTTTTTTTTTTTTTTTTCCTTTCTTTTTAAATGATGACTGCAAAATATTCATGTTTGTAATATTGCAAAATATGATATATAAATGTTGAAATTGTTATCCAAATTGTTCTTTAAAGCATATCTAATAAAACAAGTAAGATATTTATAGCATGTCTAGTTTTTTATGTTCTTTATATCATAATTTCATATTTTTTTATGTGTAGGTTGATTCAATAAATGATAAAACAGACCATAAAGCTGTTTGTAATGCTTTGAAAATCTTAGGATTCCATCAACAGCAATCTGAAACATTGTGGAGAATTCTTGCTGCAATTCTACAATTAGTAAGTATAACATACTAATAAATTGTAAAGTTATATAAAAAATAATTTAAATTATATGTGCTGCAATTGCTTTATATACTAAGCCTCCTTAAATTGTTGGCATCATCATTGGAAATTTTTAAAAAAAGTCTTTTTCTTTAAAACTTTCAAAAATTCAATAAAGATAATTATCTCAATGTAGAAAGATATTGAAAGATTTATAGTATATGAAAAATATTTCTATTACATTGATAACAAAATATAATTTAAATCAATAGTTCATACATGAAATATTTCTACATATATAATTTTTAATAGGTTTATATGTAAATTTAAAAGTAAAAATAAAATACATTGTATTGATTAATTATTAATATTATAAAATGCTTTAATTAATTTACATATAGTTTTAAAGACAATTATTGAATTTTAAATTATTCAATTTTATATCCGAAGATTATTTTGATTTCACACAATTTACTATATTATTAAAATATATAAGTTTTAATATTTTTCCTCTTTAGGGAAATTTAGAATTTGAACATGAGAATGATTCGACTTACATTGAAAATGCAGAATATCTTTCATCAGTTTCTCAGTGCCTTGGTGTATCTGAAGAAGATCTTGAGAAAGCCCTGTGCCAAAGAGTCATTGCTGCAAGAGGAGAAGTTATGGAAAAAGTACACACCGTCTCTGAAGCTGTCTATGGCAGAGATGCTTTTGCAAAGGTAAAAAAACTATGCAAGTTCACTAACGGGCGAAAGGGCGATATTTCACTTAGAAATGCATAATATCATTAAGAATTTTAGAGTACAAAATCTTTCAAACGATTTTGTAGTCTTAGTTTCACATTTTGGGCTGTAGTCAACACAACTTTTATTCATAATTTTATACTTCTAGGATTTTGAATACTTCATTAACTATTTTAGTTGAATAAAAATATTTCATTGTGATTAATAAAAGATGTTTTATCATTATGACTTTTAATTAGTTTGACAGTTCTATTGTTATAAAATATATGTATAAAAAAAGTAGAAATAATTTTTTAAATGCCAGCTCAATTCTAAAAATTGTTGGAAAAATTGTCTTTACTGAGATAATATTCAAAGCCTACCTAATATAATTGTTTTTGGGTGATTTTATGTCATTTTTCTATCAAATACTCTATTTAAAAATTTTTAATGAATCCGAAAATTAACATATTTGATTTTTGCATATCACATCACTGTGCTTAGAGCTGATATATCCCTTTACAACTTTTGAAAAGAATGTATGTGCCATTGCAATTTTAAACAAATATTTGAAGGAGGGCATCTAAGAGTTTGTACTTTACTTTTGAACCTAACAGAAGGAAATTCTGGCATATAAATTTTCATCTCCTGCACCTTTCAGGCTGCTCCTGCCCATCTGGGCTTGAATTGAATTAACTCAGATTGAAATCCTTATAAGTTAAATGAAACAATACTTTCTATATATACAGTAAATCTGTAGTCTATAAAAATTTTTTTATTGAGTTTAAGGAAGTGTGAATGAGGTCATATCTGTATAGGTTCATTCTGAATTGAAGTAACACCAGGGACCAACATTGAATTCATCAATGCAGTATATCCATTATTCATTAATGCTAGCAATTTCAGTTCGGCATAGAAATGTAAGCCCTCTGCACTTGGGGAGAAATCATTATTTTATTGCTTTTATCTTCTCTAAACCAAACCAAAATAAAATTATTTTTAAAAACACATTTTATAGTGCAACAATAAAACATATGAATCTGTTAAATTCAAATGGTGCATTAAAAAAATTAGTTTTTTCACTTATTTAATTTTAAGATAAACTATTTATGTTAAATCATATCATGGTTTTATATTAGATTGGTATTTAAGACTAATATTCATTTAATAGCTTCATTATTTATTTTAAGGCTATCTATGAAAGACTATTCTGCTTTATTGTTAATTGCATAAATGATGCCATTCAAGTTGGTACAAATGGGCATGGTCTGAAAAAAAACAATACAGTCATGGGTGTTTTGGATATCTATGGATTTGAGATTTTTGAATCAAATAGGTGAATATAAATCAATTTTATAAAATTTTTTAAAAGATTTTTCAACAAATTTATTTTGTGTCAAAGCCATGTATTTAAGTTGTTTTATTCTATAAGTATTTATGTTAAATTTTATTAAAATAAAGAAGTATGATAAAATTGCTTGATAATTGATATATTTATTCCATTTTTAGTTTTGAACAATTTTGCATAAACTATTGTAACGAAAAATTGCAACAATTGTTTATTGAGTTGGTTTTAAAACAAGAACAGGAAGAATATAGAAGAGAAGGAATTACTTGGCAGAATGTTGACTACTTCAATAATGCTATAATTTGTACTTTAATTGATGAACCTCATAAAGGGATATTTGCAATAGCAGATGAAGCATGTCTTTCAGTTGGGAAAATTACAGATGAGGTATTTATTGTACAATGTATTATATAATTAATATGTTAATCTATCTTTTGTAATTAATTTATATGTTTCATAATTTTTTTTTTTTTCATAGATGCTGATTGAAGCTATGGATAATAAACTAGCCAATCATAAACATTATTCTAGCCGAAAGGTAATACTTCAACTTTAAATAAATATTTTATTTTGTGTTTAGAGTATTGTTAAAAAATGAAATGTTTTAATTTTATAATATGTATGAAATAGGCAGAATATTTGTATGTTATGTTATACTAAATAAATTGTCAAAGCTGTTACACTATTTGATACAGTTTTTTTTCACCTTGTATCTGATAAAAGTAAATGTTTCTTCATCTGTAAATTTTATTTTCTAGATTGCTCCAACAGATAAAACTTTGGATCATCGAAAGGATTTTAGAATTAGACATTATGCTGGAGATGTAACCTATTCCATCATAGGATTTATGGAGAAAAATATGGATTCATTGTATCAAGATTTCAAAAGGCTTATGTTTTGCAGGTAAGAATGATTGGAAGAAGGACTGTTTTTGAAACATGAAAAAAAAATTATTTCTTTTACTGCAAAGTTAAAAAATAAATAATTCATTAATTAATGGAGCAATTAAATATATTTTAATAGAATTTCTTATGGTATTTGAATTTTCATAAATATAGTAATTAATTTACTTTTAATTTTAGCAAAATTATAGTTAACAATAAATTACATAAATGCAGAAATATTGGTAAAATGTAAATTGAGAATTATTATTATTGTATTTTAAACTTTATTTATTTTGTTTAATCTTGGTCACATTTTCAGTATTTGAGTTAATGTTATGATGAATAAATATTTTTTTTTAATTTGCTTCTAATTATTAACAAATACCTTAGCATTAGTTAAATATATACTTCAAAGGTCATGCAAGTTGCTTCTCCATTTCTTTTTCTAAAAAAAATTATTTTTTTTAATTCTTCATTTTCTTAAAGAAATGATAATTATAATAGCATTTTCTAAAAAGTGGAAAGAAAATGTACTACTATTATATTTGAATAAAATTGTTTTTTAATGTGTTCGTAATAATAGGAAATTTTTATTAAATATAATCTAAATTTTTTACTTACAAAAAAACAATCTATTTTCCAAATTTCAGTGTTGATCCTGTAATTTCGCAAATGTGGCCTGATGGAGACAAAGATATTACTCAGGTAATTTCAGTATATAATTCTTTTTTTTTACAATAAGGTTTTAAGAAAATTTGGTTTTATTACAAATATTGAATATAAGTTTTTGTAACAATTTGTCTGTCCAAACCATTCCTTTACTGTATTATGAATAAGACCCAATGAAAAAATCATCAATTTCTTGAAACGTCAAGATGTTTATATATTTATTTATTTGAATTTTGTCTAAAAATGTAGAAAAAAATAGTATAGTATTTAAGATTAAAATCTTAATTTATCTATAAACCATAATTTAAAAAAATCGTACATTATTAGGCTACATAATTCATAACTAATTACCATTAAAATAATTTGTTATGCTCAACCTGATTTAATTTTCCTTCAAACACAGCTTCAAGAATTAAAAGGTGATCACCTGTAATATAAATACAAATTTTAATCATTTTCAATTTCTAAATATGAGACATTATATTCACAGGTTACAAAGAGACCTCTTACTGCTGGAACACTATTTAAAAACTCCATGGTTGCTCTTGTTAAGAATTTAGGCACAAAGGTAAAATAATTTATTTAAGTTATCATTCATTATTATCTTAATCATTATTTAAACAATAATTTTTTATTTTTATAATTATAATTATTGTTTTTCATATATAATAAATATTGGGAAAGATTATTCCTTATTGTACAGTTGTTTTGTGTTTAAAATACCTTTATCTTATTACTGTTTAAAATTCCCAAAATTGCAAATGTTAGATTTAAATTTATATTAATCTAATCAGATTCTTTTTTTTATTATTTAATGCCGAGTATACTTGGTCTTTAGTACTTTATATACAAAATTCAGTTTATTTATTTATAAGAACCATTATTTCAGTGTGGCATTTTAAAAAACAAACATTTTTTTCCTTTAATTTTAGATGCAGATATTATATTTTTATGATAAATTAATTTTTTAAATTCAAGAGCTATTGGATACTAATGTGTAAATATAATTTTCACTTTTGATTAGCTTTGTAAAAATTAAATTGTTATACTGTCATGATTGATGCAATATGTGCAAGTATATAAATTTTATTTGTATCTAATAGGAACCTTACTATGTACGCTGTATAAAACCCAATGATCAAAAATCGCCTTCCTTTTTCGATGATACAATGGTCCAACACCAAGTTTCGTATCTTGGATTGTTAGAAAATGTTCGAGTAAGACGAGCAGGTTTTGCATATCGACAGACTTACAATAGATTTTTACGTCGGTAAGTAGTGTTACTTAACATGAGGAAAAATATTCATGTAGTAATGTAGTAACTCTGTTGTTATGACTTTAACGTCAGGTGTACCTTAAACTATAAAATATATATTTCCTGGATATAGCTTTGTTTTCAATTAAATATTTGTATTTTTCAGATACAAAATGATTTCCAAATATACATGGCCAAATTTTAGAGGAGGACCTGAAAAAGATGGTTGTAGGGTTCTTATAGACGAGCAAGGCTTTTCTGAGGATGTCAAATATGGTACAACCAAAATCTTTATTCAATCACCTCAAACAATATCTCAGCTGGAGTATTTGCGTTTAGAATTAATACCTGGAATTGTTGTGTTTCTGCAAAAAGTAAGTTGCTTATTCTATTCTTAAATTCTTACCTTCCCTTTCTTAATACCTGAAATTGTTTATTCTTAAACATCATGCAATTCTTCGTGTTTTACTTCTTTACTTAGAGCCGTTAATAACTTTTTAAACATTTAAGTATTGCAAATTCATTTTCTTTTACACTAATTATGCTTTAAAATTTTTTTTTTTTTCTTTATACATATATTTTTTATCTTTATACATATATATTTTCATATATTTTTTTCTTTTTTTTTTTAATTTTCACAAGTAATATATCACTTAATTTTTGCATTTCAGATGTGGAGAGGAGCCATAGCAAGGTTGCGATATCGAAAGATGCTTGCAATGTTAACTATTATAAAATTTTATCGACATCAAAAGTTGAGGAAATATATTGACCAATTGAATGATACATTCAGGTATTATATAAACATTACTTAAGATTGGTTAATGTGTAGAATATTTTTCATGTTTCACTGCCATTTTAAGTTTTAAAAAGTAACATGAGTAACATATGATAATTATTTTTCACAAATTAATTAGTGAAAAATATTATTTATGAAACACTTTTCTTCTCTTTTAATTTTGGAGGAATGTTTTGATAATTGTTGAGGATTTTTTTTTTTTTTTTTTTTTTTTTTTTTGAAACAAAATTTTTGCATTTATAAATTATAAAATTTCTTCAATATTAAGCAACTAATTATTTGGATATATGTAAACCTAATCAATATATATTAAAATTTCCAATTTGAATAATATATACAAAAAATTTTAATTTTCATTATTCTTTTTCTCAACAGGTTTAAAAAGCAATTCTACTTTACTTAACAGAAAATAATTAAAGAGTATTTTATAAATTGCTTTAAATTTGTTGTATTATCAAGATTTTTTCTCTGACCCAAAAAAAGTAGATAAATATAAATATTTTTTGAAAAATTGTTTTAATTTAAAATAAAATTTATGGGTATTGCATATTAGAAATGAGAAAAATTCTTATTTTTGTTAGCATTGTTAACTTTTAATGCATACATAAATTAATGTTAAATTTAACTGTTAAATTTAAAATCCCTTAATTTTGCAATGTGCAGATAACTGATTTACATGGAGTTAGTTTGAATTGTAAAATAGAATGTTAATTGAAAGACCTGCCAAGAAAAATGTTCCTTTTTTGTGTTATGCTTTCAGTGTCTAACAATAGCACATTTTTTTTTTTTTCCCCTGCAGAAAATTAAATTATCTAAAAATAACTGTTCATTCTTCGTTTCATCAACTGAACATGATCTCTTATTCTCATCAGCGTAGTTAAATTTACAGTTGCATTAATATTTTTACAAGCCTATGCATATATCTAAATATTTGATCATTGCATTTTGTGAGTTTAATTTGCAGTCAATTATTTTTTTAATAAAAATTATTGATTTTTATGTAAATCTATATCATTTTCTTGTATTGATAATTTTCTAACTATTTCAGAAATGTCAAATTATTGAATGACTATGGTAAAAAAATAAAGTGGCCTGCTCCACCAATTGCACAGCAGAATTTTGCTAAGATTTTACATGAAATACATGATAGGTATTACCTTTTTATGTTCATTTTTGAATTGATTGCTTAAAACTTTAAAAAAATTCTTTACATTGTTTTGAAAAATGGTATACTTTTGAATTTAAATTTGTTTTTTTAAAAAAGTTGTTCATAACAAAACAAAAAAAAAAAGTGCAATATAATCAGTGACTTTAGTTCTAACTCTGACTTTAGAACTTAGATAAAGTTCATAGTAGCTAGTTAAAAGAAAGTATGCAAAGTACGCGCTAGTTAAAGAAATTACAAACAGACAATTACAGTATTCTCATTGTATATTAATTCATCTTTGTGTTAACAAAACTATTCATATCTTGTTTGTGTTATTTTTTAATTTTTTTTTTTTTTTTTATCTTTAAACTATAAAACAAAATTACAGCATAATATTTACTTGTTTATATTTTACCATTTCTTTTATTAAATATAGATGTCATATAACTAAAAATATTAAAGGGGGGGTGTTAGCTACTATAACTTTTTATAAGCATATATTTAAACCTTAGTTTTCTACTCTAGTAAATTTAATATTGAAAATCATATGTATTGTTTACAAATTCTTACAATATTTTCTGTAGTCATATCATCATTTATATCAACATTCACAACATACACAATATTTTTTATAATAGTCATTTATCAAACATTGAATTAATGCCAAATTTAATTGAATAGTAACTTTTGAATTAATATTGAAAGAAAACATTCAAAATTTGATTTAAATATTTATCACTAAATTTTTAAAAAGCAGCTTTTTTAAATTTAAGAGAACTTATATTAATGGTTGTTTATAAAATTGCATCATTATAGTATTAATAATTAATGACTAATTGTTTTGCTATAAAATTACATATTTGTGCATGTAAATGAAATAGATTATTTAATATGTGGTTAAAAAACTATGCTCAGTATAATTTGATTTGAATTTTTAATTTCTTTTATGTATATTAAATGAAATAACATGTAATTCAGGTGGCGAGCTTATATGGTACTTCGAAAAATTCCTCGAGAGCAGTGGCCTGAAATGCATATGAAAGTCACAGCTGCTGAAGTTCTTAAAGGAAGACGAGAAGATTGGGGTTATCACAGAAAGTGGGAAGGAAATTATCTTGCTCTGGTACAACTTTTATTATTATATCCTTAAAAATTTTATTCATGTTGAAAATTGTCAATTTATCTTAATTTTTAGAAATCTTTTATTACTGTTGTAAGAAAAATGTTTGGTCTAAAGTTTCATTTCAATCATTATAAATTTAAATTTTTCTCTTCCTAAAAGGAAATAATTTTTAAAAAGTAACATATATAAGTTAATTATTTTTATTATTGTTATTATATAATTATTCTAAGGGGTTTATTATTTTCTTTTAAATTGGAAACTTTTTAAAATAATATGGCTAATTTCCAAAATTACGAATGTAAATCATGCAAATATACCATACAAATTTAATTTTATATTTCATTTTTTAATGATTTTTTTAAATATATTAATGGTTTTTAATAAATACATTAAACTTGTATTTTTAAGCATAATAAGGTTTATATATGCCATCAAATCTTTTAATTTTATTCTCCAGCTCTAATTTCTTTGTTTCTACTTCTTGAATGTTGAATTTTTTTACTGTTAAATCTTGCTTTTCATGTACCAAATTTTTCATTATTTTGCAATTATTCATTTTTGTGTTGTTTTAGCTGTTTATACTTAATACAATTGAAACCTATAATATTTAAAACTTTTTCTCATTTTTCTGTATAGATATTTTCTATATTTATTAAGTCAAAATTTATTTACTTTCTTCCTGTCATTTTTTAAAGATTTTTATTCATATTATATGTATGTTTTTCTTTTAAACCTTAATTCTTGTGTATTTATAAAAAAACATTGCTTATTTAATAATAAAAAATAATTAAAAATTTTTAAATGTTTTCAAAGTTTTTGTTCTTCCCAACAGACTTCAGAAAATGATAACACTGCTGCATTTGTAGCATCTATGGGAAATATGAGGCTTAAAGATCATTTTCAAAAAGTTATTTTTTCCAGTTTCATAAAGAAGGTAAATTCAGATTTTCTATGTGATTATTATTATTTGTTAAAATGAGTGTGCACATATAATATTATTACAATATAAATTGTTTGAATAAAATTAGATAATCTAATTTTTATGAAATTTTGTTTTAATAGGATAAATACTGTATTATTTTAGCTATTATTCATTTTGAAAACAAATTATAGCTTGGAATACTTGAAGGCAGAAGTTTTAATTATTATAAAGTTTACTAATTTGATTAAAAAGTCTTTAGACAGTTTTTAAATGTCTTATTAGTTTATTTTTGAAGATAAAAGATGTATGATTATTCACAAAAAAAAAAATTTTTTGTTTGCTTTTTTAGGTAAACAAACATAACAAATGTGCAGAAAGAGCCATTGTTATTACTGACAAGTATATCTATAAGCTTGATAATAAACGATTCAAGCCACTTCGTTCTGCAATACCCATTACAGATGTGAGTATAATTTTCTTAATTTTGTATAATTTTTTCACTTTAACTAAAAAGTAAAAAAAAATTTTATAAAAAAAAAAGTTCATTATTTAAAAATACTCTTCAAACAAAATTTTATAATAAAAATAGCTTAATCTCAATGCAGTTGGGAACATGGAAAATGGGCAGCTTTTTCTTTCTATTAATTTAGTATTAACCGTTTCCAGCAATGAAAAATGAAATTAAGTTATTTTGAGGATTATATATAATGTTTAAATAATAAATCAAGTTTTGATAATTTTAAGTAAGGTATGAATACCTTTTAGAGATATAATAACTCTGAAATACTTTGTTGGGTTAATTATATTATAATTTACATTTCCAATAAAAAAAAAAATCTACATTTAAAATAATATTTTGGGAAAGGTTCTATTTTAATTGAAATAATAAACTTACTATAATTTCCTGTCCGCAAGTGTATTTTTCAGCTAAAAAAAAAAATGTATGATACCTGTTCTTTCATATACCATATATTGGTAATATTCTTTATAACCATGGCTTAAAAGCTAAAAAGTGTTTAGATGCCACAATTATATTTAAAAATTGTTTTATAAAATTAAAATTTTGGAAACAAGGAAAGATAAAATAACTAAATAAAAAGTATGGTTAAAACAAAAGAGGGGAATTTTCAACAAACTCATGTTTGCTAAAGAAAGGAAAATGTTGATTAGTATCGCAATTAATTATTAATTTTGCCTCCTGTGAAAACTCTTAATTCTTATCTAAAATTTCAATGTCTTTTTCTTCCACTAGCACACACATATGTTATGTACATTGCATTTTGTCTAAATATGTAAAAATTTATCTTCTTCTACTGTTATAGTTCTTTCTTTATGTTTAAAAGATTGAACACCAAGTTTTATCAATTTTTGATGATAAAAAGCTTTAAGTAGTGCTTTAAAAGAATTCACTCCATTATTATTTATTATTATTATTGAATTATTGGTTGGAAATTTACAATTCATTTAAAATTTTCTGATCATCAAGTTTATAATTGATTAATCTAACATTTTTATGGTATAAGAAGTTGTTTAATTTCTTAATTAATTTTTTTCTTAATTAATTCTTTATTACATATTAAAACTTTCATTTTATAATGTGTAAAAAGGATTATTGCATGAAAAATGTATCTTTGTAATTAATTGTAAAAACATATTTTCAAAATTTTTAAATAAATTGCATATCATGTTGTAAAAAGTACTGTACATCAATAATAGTTTTGATTTTTCACTCTTAATTACAATCTTCAAATATAATGTGAGTTGTACATGGATATTGCCTGTAATGGTTTTAAATCTTGTTAAAAAATAGTGAAAAAGCATAAAAAATGTACAATTAAAATTCTTCTGTTATCTTGTCTAGTTGACTGGTATTAGTGTGACACCTGGTCCAGATCAAATGATCATTCTTCATTTGAGAGGTGGAAATGACTTAGTAACAGCTTTAACTTCTCGTCGTGAAGAGGAGCGTGTTGGAGAGTTGGTTGGCATTGTTGTTCATCAATGGTTTCAGTAAGTCAAATTGATCTCTTATTTGAATTGTTCTCTTTATGATAATTGTGAGCCTGTAAAACATTTAGTGAAGAACTAAAGTCCAAAAATTATACATTTTAAAAATTAAAATATCTGATCAATTTATTTCTCTTATTTTAAAATATAATCATTTAGTTTTGAAAAATGCCTAGTTTGGAAAAAGAAACGTTTGTTAATTCATCCATAAATAAGTTATCATCCAGTGGAAAATTTGTCAGGTTTCATCAGGCAGCATTACCAAAACTTTTATAATTTTATTAATTATTTTCTTTCATTTTATAAAAATTAAAGTTATTTATCTCTTGAAGAATGGCAGTTTCAAAAAAATTCTGATTTTAGATAACCATTTTTAATTTTTTTTTACTTTGTTAGATTTCTTTTGTTTTATTCTTTAAATACCTGCCAAAATTTCAGCTTATTTCATTTTGACTTGAATTTAAGTTAGTCCTGTCATAATTTTTCGCTAATATAAAAAAAAAAAAAAAAAAAGTTTATAAGAAAACAATAGTTGATTGTCGGTGTATATTTTGTGTACTATATTGTTGCAGCAGGATTCAGTTCTTATTAAATTATTACAGTACAGTTACTAATTATATTTTTAAGAATGCAAACTTTTCTAAAGTAATTTTGAATGTAGATATAAAAAATAATATGCATTATTTATTTACAGTTATACAAAATTTCCAAATTTAGCCGCCAAATAAATGTTATTTGTAAAAAAACAAACAAACATTTCTTGAGTACTTTATTGATCAGGGCAAGAGCAGGTTATATTTCATAATTATTTGAGATTTCATTTAATAACAATTATTTTGGAGCTTTTATTTTATGACCATTGTCTAATGAAATATAAAATTTTTGTAGTTCAATCTGTACATTTCATAAGTTATAAGAAGGACATTTTTTTTTATACTTGAATTATAGTAAAACATTGGATATGAAAACTTTTCTTTCTAACTAGGAATGTTTTGAATGTGTCTACATAATTATATGTCATATTCATTGTTTAATATTTTTCTGTGTTATAGATTACAAGGCAAGGATTTAAGAGTGATTGTGAATCCTCAGTTGCATTGCATGTTAGGAAATAAAAGCAGAACTCTTGCTGTTGAATCCACCAATATTACAGTCCATCCAGCCTTCAAAAAAGATGGCCAAAATCTGGTTTTATTATGGCCTGTCTGCAGTGCCTAAATCATATCATTTTTTTTCCCTTCAAAAGTTGATTCAGAGAAAATTTGTTGTTCATCTACCAATATTATTAAAAAAATTTATATTTTATACTGTAAAACATTGAAAATGCCATTAACTATTTTTCCACATTGACATTATATATAAAAATTTTGCTATTATGTGATACATCATTGTCTTAAGTATGTAGAGATTTGAAAGATGTGCAGAAGACAAAAAAAAAAGTTTTTTTAACTTTTTTGTAAAAATGCACTTAATGGGTCCAATCATTGTTTCTCTTAATAAAATAATTTTTTATTAGGCAAGTAAAAATATACTTTTTTAAATTTTTGTTTCTTTTAGAATTATAAAAGAAACATTAAAATTTATTTTTCATTATTGTGTTGTCATGTTTTTAATTCCTTTCTTTTTTCATGAATATTAATGAATTGTTGCTAGAAAAAATTTATGCAATGAATCATACAACAAACATGCATTTTTAGTATCCTATTTCCATGTTTTAATTTCTTTAAAATATTTGATGACATAGTTTAATTTAAACCGTGTTATTTAGGTAACTACACTAATAGAATATTTTTATTTTCTTCAACAAAAAATAATTATCCACCATAATTTTATAAAACTTATTTTAGTACAGAACGTGAATATTAACCAACTTACCATTAAAGTAATTTTATTTCTACAACATGTGTAAAAATATTATTTATATCATTTACTAATATATTGTTATATTTTTAGTCATAGTAAATAATAATAAACTTATAAATTATTAATGTCTGTGAAAAATTTATTACTTTATAATTTGTATTTGAGAACTTAACAAAAATTACTTATAATGCTTTTATTTAGCATAACATTTAAGACTGATGTTAGTTACCGTGAATTAACTTATTTTATCATAACATGAGATTTTTTCCAATTAAATAACAAAGTGTGTTTGGAGTTTGTGATATTATTGCTGATTGATTATATTGAAAACTATTTATTGGTAATTTACCTCATATGTTTTTGTAATTAAAAAATAAACAAAATTCATTTGCAAACTGTATTTACATGTGCTAGTCATTTTGTTGTATTACTTGATTATTATGTACTTATCTATTTTTTGAATTTCAAAAAATTGTATTAAAAATCTAAAGTCTTATTTATTTCCAGCTTGGATATCTTCTGTTTAATAAATTAAATTAATAATTTTTATTAAAAATAAAAAGCATATCTTTATAGGAAGATATTAAAAAAAGAATTCCCAAAACTTTAATTCTCTTAAATTAACCTATCAAATAGACAAAATGTTTTATATATTTTTACTCAAATGCACTATTTACTTAATTATTATTGTAAAGCTAAATTTATTTTAAATAATTGTATATCTTTTTTTGCATTGTAATGTTTAAAATTATAAATTGCCTGTGTATGTTTAATATGTTTATTGTAAGCTCATTTTTTTTGGCCATAGCATCATGATGCATTGTATGTGTGTATATATATATATTGAATTTATTCAGATGTTTAGTTTTTACTGTTTTATTGCTTATTTATGAGTGCCAGAAGTTTTAGAATAAAAAAAATATTTTAAAATATTTGTTTCGAAGTAACTTCTTTCAAAATCTTATTGCAATCAAAGATTTAAAGGAATTGAATTTGTAAAAAAAATAAAGATTTTATAAATTTTTTTTTTTCTTCAAAATAATAAACAATTTGTCCACAAACTTTTTCTGCATAGGAAAAAAAAAAAATGGCAGATGTAATCATTACATTTCAGTATATATATGTTATTTAATATAATATTACCATTCAGACATTATATGTTAGAATTTATAAACAATGGAATATAGTATCCAAAATTTATAAATTCAGAAATTTTTTCCTCTCTGCAAAGGCCGCTCTCTACAAAAGCTAAATTTAAATGAAAGATGTAACACACTTGAAATGTAAATGATTAGTACTTTGGTACAAGCTCGAAAAAGTAGATAGAATTAATGCTATCTACAGTGTGCATGCAAAAGGGAAAGGGTAATCAACAGAAGGAAAAGACGGTAAAGTGGCTTTCATTACTAAAATTGCATTCTCAATTTGGTTGCCGATTATAAAAGATCTTTTTATTCCTTGTATAAGAAGGAAGAACGTCTGCCAACATATGTTGTAATTTGATCACATCAGGATCGTGGTTTTGTCATTTCTCGAAATAGCTGATGTTCGTCTAGATTCACTGGTGTCCAAAAAGTTAAGCATAATTGATAATTATGTGAATAAAGAAGGAACTGGAAATCAGAACGGCGGGAAACGTGATATGCGAGTGTAAAATGGTTATAAAATAAGAAAGCAAATCAAAAGAACGATAATAATTAATTTTATTATCCAAAGTAGCAGTTTGAAAGAAAACTGAGCATAGCAAGGGTTCACACTTTAAAGAAAAATGAAAGAAAACATTAAACAAAATACTGATGCTGCAGTTTAATAAGGCGTGTGGTCACCTCTGACAGCCAGGCACGCTGCACAGCGATTTACCATACTTGCTATGAGATGATGAATGAGTTGTGGGCTCAAACGGTTCCAAGCTTCTTGGAGGGCTCTCTTCAGTTCTGTAACGGAGCTTGGTGGGTGCGAAAGGGCTGCAATTTGTCTCCCGAGCATATCCCATACATGCTCGATAGGATTTAAATCAGAGGAGTTCGCAGGCCACGACATGCGCTGGATGTTTTCCGTTTCAAGGAAGTCATCAACCAGCACCGATCGGTGACATGGCGCATTATCATCCATGAATATGAAGTCAGGACCGACAGCACCTCGAAACAAGCGAACATAAGGCTCAAGAACTTCGTCTCTGTATCTTTGACCAGTCACAGACCCCGTGTCAAAGAAATGGAGGTCTGTGCGTCCGTCCATCATGATGCCTGTCCATACCATTACTCCCCTTGATGGAAAATGATGTCTTTCCGTTATGTTTCTTAGTTCAAAACGTATTCCACGTTCTCTCCATATCGTTACCCGACGAGAATCACTACTCAGACTAAACCGGGACTCGTCACTGAACATCACATTGGCCCACACTCCAATGTTGATGTTTCAAACTCCAGTTCAAACGAGCGCGTTTATGCGCAGACGTGAGGGGAATGCAAAGTGCTGGTCTTCTGGCATACAGGCCAGCATGATTGAGTCTCCTGTAAACAGTTTGTCTCGAAATTCGTATTCCTGTGGCGACTGTGAGCGCCGAACCAGTGCTCTGGCAGTACTGCCCCTCTGACGTCGCGCACTTATTACCAGATATCGGTCTTGGCTAGGGGTTGTGACTCTTGGTCGACCTGATACTGGTTGTCGGGTAACATCTCCCGTTCTTTGAAACCTCTAGCCACAGTCTTGAGATCACAGACTGGTCCACATTCAAAATTCGAGACACTTCGGTTTGTGATCGTCCGGATTCCAGCATTCCAACGATTCTTCCTTTCGCAATCATGTTCAATTGGCGTCTTTGTGCCATCATTCACCTTGTTTGATGGTTAACAACGTTCCTTCGCACTGCAGTTGCACGAAACTTGTCTGAACTGCCTATGCTGCGTGAATCGGTTTCTCTGCGTTCCGACATGCGCAGGTGTTTCGCGCAGGACGTAGTCGACTGAAAAGTTTTGCATAAACCCAATGTTTCTTCTTCACCCGATTAATATCCGCAAGAAATTTGGAATAATTTTACGAATATTTACTCCATGTTTTACGATTTCTGCATTTTACTTTTGGACAGTGTATATAATCGTTTGGAATTCAGTCTATTTTTTTTTATTTAATGTCTTTTTTTTTTTTTTTTTTACGACGGTGTGCCTGATGCGCACATAATGATTTTTGTTTAATAAATAAGTCGATTTACTTATAATTTTAAAAAACGACGCCGTAAAATTCAAATACACTACATGAAAATATAATTATTAATTTTGGTTTTTTAAAAGACTCTGTATAATATTTTTTCCAACATCACATTTTTATATTAGGCGCTTAAAATAAAACTGAAATAGAATCCGTCGAGAAGCATTTGAATAAAGATATCGCATATATTTTTCCGTTTAACTATAAATTAGAATCGATAATTAGCAACGCATTTCACACACACACACACAAAAACCCTCAATCTTATATAAGCAACATTTATAATAATAAATGAATCAATGAATGTACTTGAAGTGATTTTTTATGTAAGTTTTTTGAATAGCAAGTTTTTATGCATTGCCCGCTTCAATGGCTTTAATGATGCACTGCCTGCTTGCTCATCAAGAATCTTGAAACCAGTCAGACTTGCAGGCATGGAATCGCTTTTACAGGGACTTCTTTTGGAATTTTTTACATGCGTCAATTAAAAAGAAAAGACCCACTATTTCGAAAATTAGTTTTCTCAATCAGTTGTAAACATTTCTGTGTGGAATTAAGGGCCGAAAAATGTAAAATTTTAATAATTATTTAAAATTTTTCTTCATATGTTTTCATTCAATGCATTCGAACCGCCCGAAGGTGTTCCCTCTTTCACAGTAAATGTTGTGTTTTAGGATGGTGCCGCACCACAAGAGTGACGGGAATAAAAATTTGTATTTGTCAGCTTGAATGGCATGAAGAAAGAAAAATGGCTGTATGTTATCAGAGCTAATCACGAAGGCATTTTTAAAAAGTGCAATGGATGTATATTTTTTTCATTTTACTTTTTTGTATTTGTATTGCTGTCGTTTAATTTTCTGATTCAACAATCTTTTTTATGACAGATTTCATATTTTTTTGTGCTTGTTAATCATTACTGTAAAATATATGGATATCATAGTAAGGAGCGGTTTTTTTATAAATTCATTTTATAATTTATAGACTTTTTTTTTTTTTCCAAATTCCTTCGTAGCTATATAGAATCATTTGGAAGTTTGATCATTTTTTTTTTACGACGGCGTGTCTGATGCGCACATAATGTTTTTTTTAAAATAAATCAATCGGTTTAATTAAAACTTTAAAAGAGATGATCCGTAAAAATTCAAATACTCAACTTGAAAATATAATTTTTCGTTCTGCATTTTAAAAGACTGCATAATTTTTTTTCCACTTTGGGTCTCTCTTAGAGCGCTTAAAATAAAATTGAAATAGATTCTGGTGTTTTCAAGAAGCATTTGGAATAAGATGCTTTAGTAATTTTTTTTTTCCGTTTAACTAAAAATTAGAATCGATATTTATTGCCCTTTCAAACAATAGTGGAAAAATCTCCGCATTCTTACATACGAACATTTATTTTAAAAGAATCAACGAATGTATGCTGCTGAGTCAAAGGTTTGAACATTGCGAAATTTTACTTTTGAATACATTTTTTTTTTATTGTTTCAGCCCTCGATGGCAAATGATAATCCGCAATCCTCTTTTATTCTTAAGCTTTTGGTGAAGAAGACTGCACCAGACATTATCTTTGGAACCTTAGCCTGTACATTAAAAACAACCCTCTATTTCGAAAAGTTGGACCAGTTGGTTCTGAAAAAAAAAAATTATTGGTCTTATTCAAGGTAACCAGGCTGGTGGAATGAATCTGTTTTAGACATCCGTGCCCCATTTCGGGGCAAAAGCCTTAAAATGTTCAATTGGTTTGTGCTCTGTTAGAAAAGTCCTAGGCTTCAGGTTCGAATCCTGGCGGTGGCATGGATGTTTGTAAGTTCTTCAAACATATATTCCCAGATACTTTGTTTAGACACAAGATGATTAGAGCGTTAAATATCGAGAATTGGACAAAAGGTTTGTCATTCAAAGTTCTAAAGAAGAATATTTCATTAAATCATTGGTTTGTAAAGATGGATCATTTAAACGCCATCCGTCCCATATCTTTAAGAAAAACACGAACTGAAAAGCATAAACAAGCTTACGCTGATGGGACAATTTTAAAAATGGACAGTGACTGTTATTCCCAGAAACGGGAGGGTGAAATTATTTACAGTAAAGACAACCGAAAAAGAAAGCCTCGATGAGGAAGCCTGAAGGGACACCAGCCCATTTTATTTTTTTAAAAATAATGAAGTCTTTTCTTGAAAAAAAATTTGACATTTTTTTTGTTTTCTAAATTTCCCAAAAAAGTATTCATTTCCCTTTATTTTTGTTTAATTTACAATTGAAAATGAATTTTTGTAATGAAAACGATCAAAGGCAGAAATCATATCCAGGAAGATCGGAAAAACTGTTTTTTAAAGTCCATTTTCCAAAAGTCAAATGACAGGTTATTCTATTATAAAATGGGTACAGTGGTTGAGTGTTAAGTTCTGTCTGGCAATGACGTTTTTAAATTTAATAAAGAAAGTGTTAAAAATCTTAAATACATTTTAAACCCTTTTCCAGTGTAACCCCAAAGGCAGTTACTTGATTACCATCAATTTTTATGTTGTGTGCCTATAATAAGGGAAGTAAAATACCTCCTCAAATATTATTCGAAAAACATGTATGCGCAAATTGAAAAGCCCGCTTCCCCCATCTCATGAGGAATCAAGATCTATCAAAACAGAGGGATTCATTAAATTAAGAAAAAAAATAATCTTTCTTTTGGAGCTCAAAATCCGTCAATTAAGTTTAGGGAATGAAAACCCGCTATAGGACTTTAGCAAATATTTTTTATTAAAGCAGCTTTAAGATAGGGACAGGAATTTCTTTGTATTTTCAAGCTACATTTTTCAAAGGGGATAATCCTTAAGGCCTGACACATGAACGTTGATCAGTGCATTTGACCACAATTGAGAATAGCCTAAGGATGGAAAAGTCTAAACCTGCAAAAGTTTTCCATAGCTAATCAGGATGGTTTGACGGAAGAACCCTTTAAAAACCGTTCCCCAGACATACACACACTCTGGCACAATGATTTTTTGAACCGTACCTTGTATTAATATTGATGCTCGAAATTAAAGCTTCAAAAGTTGGATGAAATTAGTCCTAATCAAAAGAAGAAAAAATCAGTTGTACGGATCGCCAAATAATAATGGAGTAAAATATATGGTGATCGACTGCAAAGATATGAATTTAGAAAAATTTAATGTGATAACAAAATTCATCACAACATTTAATTATATTACTGGCGTTCGGTGACACAGCTTTCGAGTTCGAGCCCCGGCAGCGCTTGCCTTAAGGCATCAAAGGCAATTGTCTAAAATTGCCGAAAATGCATTGCCAGATGCATTAAGAAGATTTATATATATATATATATATATATATAAAATGCATATTAATGTTTGAAAGCTTTAATAGTTAATACACTCATGTCCATAAATTAAGGATGATGAAGTTCAGGCAAAGAAAGAGACAGAAGCAAAACAAATTTCCCTTTATTTGTAAAATCTATTTATTAAACAAAAGGTAAAGAGCAAAAAGATGCTATATATTTGACATAATTAATGAAAATTGCGATTTTTACTCCTGGAGCAAATTTCAAAAAAAGAACATATTTACAAAAAACAGTATGACATGGTTAGTATGATGGTTAATATGGAGTATGTCTCCCGGACGATGAAATACAGGCCTTACAATGCCTAGGCATGCTGAGTATCAAATTATCAATCTGATCTTGGGAATATTTACACCACTCATCAAGCAATGCCCTCCGAAGTTCCTGGTTGACGGGTGGGAGGGGTTGACGGGCTGCAATTCGTCGACCAAGCATGTCCCACACATGCTCTATTGAATTCAAGTCCGGTGAGTATGCTGGCCAATCCATACGGGTGATATTCTCCAATTGAAGGCATTCGTCTACAATGTTTGCACGCTGAGGACGGGCGTTGTCATACATAAACAGAAATTCAGCACCCATGGCGCCCCGAAACAAACGTACATGTTGTTCCAGAATCACATCCCGATAGATGTGGCCTGTCATCGTTACACTCTGAACATGCAGGTCAGTTCTGGAACCAAGAATAACCCTTCCCCAAACGAGCCATCCTTCACCACTGTAACAATGTCGTTCAATGGTGTTTTCTTGCTGGTAACGGGTACCTGGCGCTCTCCATATGAAAGTCCGGCGAGAATCAGACTGAAAACTAAACCTGGACTCGTCGGAAAACATCGCACCAGACCACTGTTGCGGTGTCCACAATGCATACTCTCTACTACAGGTTAATCGCAGGCGACAATGAGTTGCGGTAAGTGGAACACATAACACATCTGACAGGCCTACGAGCATATAGACCAATGTGCCTAAGCGTCTGTACACGGTCTGCCTTGAAACTGTCGTACCGGTAGCTGAAGAGAGCTGACGAGACAGGTCTGATGCTGTGCTCCGTCTGTTTCTTTTGGCAGTAACTGCTAAATACCGGTCCTCATTCGGCGTTGTAACTCGGGGGCGACCTGTGCTGTAACATCTTCTCACATTACCATCATCTTGGAATCGTTGCCAAAGCCTGGAGATGACACTCTGGTCGATTCCAAGTTCCTCGGATACTTCCAGCTGGGTACGTCCACATTCCAGTCGTCCGATAATTCTACCAGTAAAAAAATCATCCAAATGCTTCCTTTGTGCCATAACGATGCGGTTATTGCACTGAAAGGCTTTTAAAGCGCTTGTGAACAATTTTACTTCTTTGCCACCATTCCTTATATACCCCTCTCTTACACTCTCGTCATTGTGACGTACTATCCGCGCCATCTGGTGGTTTCCTGTAATTTGCATATTCTTCTTCAAGATGAGTGTGATAATTCTACAGGTGAAATTTTTTATTTTAGAGTTCAATTTCTGTGTGATTCTGAATTATCCTTAATTTATGGACATGGGTGTATATTGTATTTTAAAGTACCATGTCTGGTGTTTAAATAAAATTAACATTTTGCATTATACAGCTGCCAAATTTTTGCTAGATAAAGTGGAAAATGTTTTTATTTATTAATTTACATTTTTTTCATCGAAATCTCTTGCTTTTAATTATTGCTGTTAAATTCTTATAAATTAGAAGGAATATATCAAATAATTCATATAAACGCATGTATTAATTATGCTGTAATTAATACCAGCAACGTGATTTTATTTATGATAAAGATCAAATTAGTTTTAAAAATGTTTAAATTATGTATGAATGAGGTAGATAATGTTGATTTTTTAAGACTGTTTTATAATTATTTTACGTAATATAATTTTTAATAATCATTACTTTCATTTAACTAAGAACTAAGCGATGAACAATATTTCTTGTTAGTCTGTCTTTCGTCGAAATAAATAAATTCGATGGTTTTCGAACACCTGAGCATGCAACATACAGCTGCCCATGGGAGAAACACGGATTCTGAGGTTAGATTTTTTTGGTGGTCGTTTACTGAAAATGATAATTGAAAAAATACAATACAATTAAAATAAAATCGGGATATAATAAGAAAAGACTAAAAAAATTCACAATAAAATACAAATGCAAACGATCGTTTAAGGTACACGAACACCTTCGAAGGAAGGAAATTTTTATCTTTGTACACATTTTTGGATTGAATGTATCTAAAAACTAATGATTTCACATAAAAAATTTCATTATTATTTTTTTTAAATTTTTATAAGCTAAAATAAGGGAAAAAATGGCCAAAAATTGATACTGTTACTAAACCAGAAATCAAATCAAATTTTTTTAAATTTCTAAGTTTGTATTTGTTTGTACTAACATTTTACAGTGAATAGACCTCTGGTAAATTTATATATCTTTATTATTTTGTGCTAGTTTAAATGCTGTCGACACAAAAAGTCTTCCAAAATTTGCATGTAATTCCAAAGTTTAACAATTGAAATAAAAAATATTTATGTAGCTATATAATCATTTCAGAGGTCTATTCCCTGTAAATATTTATGAAAAACATAAATACAAAGTTTTGTAGCATTTGGATCAAAATTACTTGTGTTATGGTGTTTCACATGAAAACAAAAAGCATAAAAATTCATTCTGAGAAAAAAGCTAAAAACAACTTTTAATTAGATATATTACTTTTTTAAAAAATGTTGTAAACATATTAAAATGCCATTGAATTATCAAGTTCATAGTCTTATTTATTAAAAATATAGTTTTGTTTTTCCTTAAAGCTGTAAAATATTTTCTGAGCTTTGTTTTGAAAAAGTTAAAATTTGCTCGACAAACTTTTTTTTTTTTTTTACAACTTCCTGCTATTTGCAAAGGCTTTTAATATGAAATGACCTGAATTTAAAATATTTAGCCTTTTGCAAGTGTTTTGATTAAATATATTCAAAACCTTTGAATTTCACATAAAAATATCAACTTTAACTATTCTTTATACAATTTATTCTTTAAAATATGGATAAACATTGCAAAAATGTGATATTGTTGCAAAATTTTATAATTCAAAAAATAAATAAAACATGAATAGTTTTTCCTTGCAAGTATTTTTTTATGCTGGGAATATCCTTATGTAGGTAATATACTGTTTTCAAATTTATATCTCAATTATTTATACATTTTTGTATGCTTAAAGTTTGTCGACACAAACTTTTTTACAAATTTACAAAAATTCTTAGTTTAAAAACTAAAATAAAAATAATTTATGAATTTAGGTTAATTTCCATGTTCTATTCCTTTCATACATTTAAAGAAAACTTTTACATGAAGTTTCAAAGCATTTAGAACAGAAATATTTTTTTATTGTGATGTTTTGAATGAATACAAAATGCATAAAAATTCAAATAAGAAATAATTAAAACCAACTTTTAAATATAAATAAAAACAAATGTACATACATAAAAATGTTATTGAGCTTTAAATTCTCCTTTATTAATATAAACACTTATTTATTTGTTTTGTTTTTTCTTTAAATAACTTCCAACTTAAAAAGTACCATTTATCAATTTTTCTTCGACAATATTCAAATCACAAATTTATAACTCAAATTCTTTATTTTTCAAATAACAAAAGTTTTTAAAATAAAATGTCCTTGATTTTCAACTTGCAACTATTATAATACCTTTTATAAAATTTTAATGTTATCATTATATCAAATAATTGCAGAGTTTACTTCATTTTCACACTTTTCAAAAAATCATGAAAATTCATCATCTTTCTTTAAAATTATATTGTCTATATTATATTATCTTGTAGATCATTTCATTTTAGAATTCTTAATCAAATACAACACATGTTGACAAACTTTAAGCATAGAAAAGTTTAATGTTTTGATTCACAACTTTTCATTCAATATATTTTATTCCAATTCAAACTTAGAAAATGTGTTTTTCTTCTTCACAAAAAATGTTTTATTATTTTATGATGAAAGAAATCCCAAAACAAATGGAAAAGTTAATGAGCTTTAAATTCTCCTTTATTAATATAAACACTTATTTATTTGTCTTGTTTTTCTTTAAATAACTTCCAACTTAAAAAGTACCATTTATCAATTTTTCTTCGACAATATTAAATCACTCAAATTTATAACTCAAATTCTGTGTTTTTCAAATAACAAAAGTTTTTTAAATAAAATGTCCTTGATTTTCAACTTGCAACTATTATAATACCTTTTATAAAATTTTAATGTTGTCATTATATCAAATAATTGCAGAGTTTACTTCATTTTCACACTTTTTAAAAATTCCTTAAAATTCATCATCTTTCTTTAAAATTATATTGTCTATATTATATTATCTTGTTAGATCACATTTCATTTTAGAATTCTTAATCAAATACAACACATGTTGACAAACTTTAAGCATAGAAAAGTTCAATGTTTTTATTCACAACTTTTTCATTCAATATATTTTATTCAAATTCAAATTCAAACTTAGAAAATAAAAAAATATTGATAATCAAATCAGGTAATACTTACATAAATTTGATTTATTTCTCAGAAATAATATAAATTTCATACAATATAATTTTCACAAAATTTAAAGTAGTACATAAAACAATAATATTCAGAACATGAAAATTTTACGGTTATGTAGTACAGGCATCGAGACACGGCGCCATCCTTTTATTGTGGTATATCTTTCGTCTGTGGTGGAAACAAACTTTTTACTCCAACGATGAAATTAGTGCAAATAAGAATTCTGCAATTAATTATCGAAATAGCAATAAAATAGTCATTATATTGTTCGAAAAATGAAGCTACGAATTCCTCTAATTGCAGTATTGCAACACTAAAGAAATTGGCGAAAATTCAGGGTTGCAAGATTAGCGCCTTCCTCAATGGTATTGTTGCCACTACATTGGTTTGCCA
>BPLR01019888.1:0-57310 GCA_021605095.1 Caerostris extrusa
CCTAAAGTCCTTTACAGGTATACCAAATGGCTTTTGGCATAAAGTCTTTTGCCAGTAATTGGCTTAACCTTGCCCTAAAGTCCTTTACAGGTAAATGGACTTTGGCATAAAGTCTTTGCCTGTAATTGGCTTAACCTGACCTAACCTTGGCTGGATGCAGTTTTACAGAAGATGCACTTTCTATTACGTTGCTACCACAATTTGAAGCCAAAACTTCTAAGGGGCATCACGCTTCTACTCTTTTTTAATCCCAATAAAACACATTCACGCTGCATATGTTTTCGTTCAACAGATTCGAAAGTCGTTTAAATGATTATTCTAACGATGCATATTACCACCTGGTCATGAGTAAGTAATTTCCACAGTGAAACAAGCGAACTATATTTAAAGATAGCTATTCTTTGAAGTGAATTATTAACAGTGTGAATTAGCACTTAAATATTTCTGTAGAAAATATTGAATATATATTGCACGAAAATGTAAATAAGTGATCATAATAATGATAAATAAACTGGCTTTATCTCATACTTTTAAAAAGTCTATATTTGACAGCTGAAAACATATAATTTATTTATATTTCTTTATTGATTTGAACTCTATAATAATTTTTAAAAAAAACACAATATGTGAGAGGAGTGAAATTGAGACGACTATAAAATTAGGCGAATAGGTTCTCTAGGGAATATAGATATAATTACTACTAGCCGAACCCGGCACACGTTGTCATGACAAAAATATATTGTCGAAAATTGCATATCGTGAATATATTTTCCATGTTCCAATATATGTGCATACTCATTTTCATGGATATCATGTGAACAGTATATAAAATGAAATGCTGCAGTATGTAAATATTATTTATGGTAGAAAGTAACAAAAAGTGGATAGAGCGAACCTATTTTCCATGCTGGAATACATATTATTACCGATTCTCATGGCGGCTGATTGAACCGAGTTGAACCGGTACGAAAGTTGATATGCTTAAGCACCATCTGTTGGTGACTTACAACAAAAGGGATAGCATAAAAAGTATATTTTTTTGTCAAAAAGCACACAACAAATTTCATCAAAATCGGTCAAGCAGTTCAGGTGGATTTCAGTGAGAAACACTTTTACGTTCATTCCCAATTGTTAATTAAAAATTCCTAATTTGTCTCCTAATTTCTAATTAATTAATCTCTAATTGTTACAAATTCCCAATTATTGTTTTACAACTTTCCCAATTGTGAATTAAAACCATCCAGGGACCCAATCAAAAACACACACAAAATTCACCAAAATTGATATAGCTGTTTAGCAGGAGACCAATGACAAACAAGGTACAGAAGAATTATATACATACACTCAAGAGCCAAAACATTATGAACACCCCTACATTTTGCAATGAACTCGCCTGGCTGACGTGGAAGGCACGTGATCAGGTGGAAGTGGTATTTAACTGGTATTAAGTGGTGGTATTAATCCATGCCAAGGCGGGTTGAAGCTGTGTTACGCGCCAAAGGGGGGCCAACTCGTTATTGACAGGTGGTCATAATGTTTTGGCTCTTGAGTGTATATAAAAGAATTCTGAATCATTTGAATTCTTTTTTGTATTTGATGTTTAGGCAAATTTTGTTGAATTTGTCATTATAGTGATCGAAATGATGCAATAATTTTATAATCACAGAGATTTCAAAATAAAACTCACGACAATAGCAAAAATCCAGCTAAATCAAATTATCAATGTAAAATACCAATCTCCATGAACAAAACACTTTTGTATAACTGTTAAAAACGATAGTGAAGGATTTACATATAAAATGAAAATGCCAAATATATTCAAAATGTTGGATGAACAAACGTTTACGAAATTGCAAATATTGGCTCGAACATGAATCCTTTCGCCATGTGTGTGCATTTTGAAAGAGGGTAAAAGTATTTTTCATCGGATCATAGAATTGTAACAATACAAATGACAAGATTATGACATCGGTAAGAATGTAAATCAGTTTTCACATGAACTAATCCTCATTTGGGTGTTGTATGGAAGAAAACGTGTAGGAAACCTAACTTCCTGTGAGAGACTTATCCATGTGACAGCATTACAGCTACTAGGGTGTCTGATTGAGCTTGAAAACTTTGTACAGTGCGAGCTGTTTAAAGTATTTGCTCTTTTTGCATATATCATATGGATCATGTTAGCCGAATGATTTAGCTCTTTGGCGCGCGGTGTCACGGGTTTATGTTTCGAGTCCGAGAGGTGCCATAATTGTTTGTAATGGTTCGGAATCCACTTTAAACCATAGGTACTAATATAATATTATGGTAGAGTGTAGGGACTGACAACCCTACCTGTAAAAAAAAAACATACCTTGTCTCAAAATCTGCCAGTAGGCAGACGGTCCCTTGGCCCATATGATAATGATATATTATATATCAATGAGGCTGCAAGTTCAACGTGATTTAGGTAGTAGCCAAAAAGAAATATTTTTTAATTATGTTTAGGAATATAAAATAATAGTCTTTATTACTAATAAATCTAATTTAGAAAAACAGAAAATTCCGTAGTTTAATAGAAGAAAAATTGTTTTAGTTTTACATATTGCAGAAATAGGAATTATAACAATATATAACAGCATGAGTAAACAATTTCTCTGATATCTCATTTGAGTATTACTCATAGCCGTGCAGTTTATTAATGCTTGAATTGTTATCCACTAGACAGGCATTTCAAATCTTAAATTCTCTCTTTTTTTTTAATGTTATCAACGAGCCGTTAGTTATTTCCTGTTTTCTATAGTTACCATCTTCGTAAGAATTTCGCTTTAAGAATAACTCTTCAGAAATTATTCGCTGTAAAAACACGCGTTCATACCATTGTTGTGCCACTAAATATTGTAACTATCTAATTAATTAATTAACATTTGGGCAGCATTCGGCGTGTTTTATCTTATGGGGAAAAAAAGAAACTACTTTGATGCAAATGAGAATTCTTCTATCCATTAAATTATTATATGGCTTCTAGATTTCTCTCCTATACTTCATTTGATTACCGAGAGAACAAACAGATAATTAATTTGGCATTTGATACTGAGAATAAAGGAAATCATAACAGAAACAATAAATTGCATTGCGGAGAAATTTCCTTCTTTATTGTACCTTTATTTCGATAAATTTTTTTGTCTTCTTCAGAGAATACAGAATATTTATTCCAGCTAAAGACAAAGGTTAACCTGTATTAGATACGTATTTTCTGCATTATTTCTATTTTAATATTAAGCTTAGAATTGCTCATTCAGAAAGAACAAATGAAGTATTTCTTCCTATTCATTTTAAGGAAATATTAAATAATATATGTAAGTGAATATCAAAACTCATGCGTGATCATATTTTGCTAAATTCAAGCAAAATTTAAAAAAATCGATAAAAAAAAATGAGAATTAAATAAAATTGAATTGAAAAACTCCCAAACATCTACACAAACAAGAAGTTTAAAACAAACATTTAAAATTCATTAATGAAAATAATAATATTTTTTTAAATTCTGTGCATCAAATTTTATTTATTTAAAGAAAAAGGTATACGAGAAAGTACTTCATTTAATTACACTGACGGAAAAAAATCCTAACACCAAAGAAGACTTGTGTTAGATAAACGAAAAATTTGGTAGGCGTGTTTATACATCTGAAAGATGACATCGTTTTAATTTTCGCGCTTTTCACATAAGTATAGCACTAGTAGCGTCACTCGGAAAATGCAAATCAGGTTTGCTTTAAATGCGTGCTGTAAAGTTCGTGAGCGTTATTGAGCTTTGAAATTTGACGTATTGAGTTGATGTTAGCCAAGAATGCCTTTAAGAAGACGAAGAAGCCATTGTCAACAGCTCACAGATTTTGAACGAGGGCGTATAATAGGGCTACGAGGATGGTGGATTTCCTTTCCGCGATATTGCAGAAATGGGTCTACTGTGCTTTATTGTTGGAAGCAGTGGTCACCGGATGGTACTGCCTCACGAAGACCGGGTTCCGTTTGGCTACGTGGCACAACTGAGAGGGAAGTCCGCAGTATTCGGCATACAGCTGTGGCGCATCGTACTGCTTCTGCGCCAGAAATTGGAGCTGCAGTTGGTACTACAATGACACAACGGACTGTTAGAAATCGGTTACTCCAAGGACAGCTCCGAGTCAGGCGCCCTGTAGCGTGCATTCCACTGACTCCTAGGCATTGCCGTTTGAGATATCAGTGGTGTCAAGACCGAGCTCATTGGAGGACGGTGTGGAGATCTGTTGTGTTTACGGATGAATGTCAGTGATGACCGTATGTTGGTCAGAAGAAGGCCAGGGAAACACCTGCAACCAGACTATCTGCGGCCTAGACACACTGGACCACACTTGGAGTCATGATCTGGGAGCAATTTCCTATGACAGAAGGAGCACTCTCGTGGTTACCTCAAACACACTGATTGCAAATTTGTACGTCAGTCTGGTAATTCACTCTGTAGTGCTGCCATTCATGAGCAGCATTCAAGGGGGAGTTTTCCAACAGGATAAAGCTCGCCCTCATACCGCTGTTGTAACGCAACGTGCTCTACTAAGTGTCAACATGTTACGTTGGCCTACGAGATCTCCAAGATATGTCTCCAATTTTGATATCATTGGACGACAACTCCAGCATCATTCGCAGTCAACATTGGCCGTCCCAGTATTGACCAAACAAGTACAACAAGCATGGAACTCCATATCACAAAATGGCGTTCGGCACCTGTTTGACATAATGCATGCACGTTTGTAGGCTTGCATTCAAAATTCTGGAGGTTACACCAGCTATTAATGCGCCAGCATTTTACATTTGAAATGCATTTTCTTGATCTTAAATTTACTTGTGATCTTTAAAATTTAATCAATTAAACATGCATTTGTCTAGTTAATAAGACAAATGCATTGTTCGAATTTCATTACTCTACAATAATTTTTTTCTTGTTGTTGGGATTTTTTTCCATCAGTGTATTTAAAATTTGTGAAAAAATTTCTTCAAAGGCTTTATACAATGTTTTGTAATTAGTAAATGTTATTTTATACAAGTCTGGAATTTTAACAAATTTATAAAATTTAAAATCAAACTTTGTTTGTTTAATAACTCAATATATAACGAAGAAAAAAATATTTCCAAATTTATTCTAAAAGTACTCTTAATAATATATATAAATAAATACAGCAAATTTTTAAAATAATGCATAATAAACCTTTATAAAGTTATTATAATGATAAACATTAAAAGTATTGTAAGATAATTTTTATATGAAAATATTTTATTTTATCCAAAACTGAATTATACAATTGAATTTTTCAATTATGTAAATAATTTAAATGTAGAGATAATATTGTTTTTCCAAAATTCTTGAGATAAATCAAATTAATGTATCCTAAACGAATTATTCCGATTTAATGATGTCTGATAGCCTCACTTTTGCATAATAAACTTTGATATTTTAATTCAAACTGTTGAGGCTCTTCTAAAATTTATTCAAGTCATATATCCTTTTGCCAATCATTAATATTTATTTTAAAAACTTAGTTATAAATATCCATTACTTCTCCACCTAAAACACATAATGCCTAGAGATATATTATTTGAGAAATTTATATTCCTTATCATTACTGAATGATTTTAGGAATTAAACATTTTTACAATTTATCTGATGATGTTTATTTATATTGCAAACATCAATTAATCTATTTAATTAATTATATCAAGTGTTAGATTAGTTATCTCGATAAATGTATTATTTTTTCATAATACAATGATGGATTGTTGAAAGTTATCTTTAAAGAACGTAGTTCAGCTTTAAAGAAACTGATTAATTATGAATTCTACCTTTATGCTAATTTCAATTTTTATAAATTTTAATTAATTTATTGTTCAATTACATTGTTAAATAAAAATATATTATCGTTATTATATGACTTCAAGCATTAAATATTTTTACAACTTATCAGATCACATCGTTTCGTTATATTTCAAATATCAATTAATCTATTTAATTAATTATATCAAATGTTAGATTAGTTTCTCAACCTTTGTTTTATTTTTTTAACACAGTGATGAATCATTAAAAGTTATCTTTAAAGAACATAGCACAGTTTTTAAGAAAAGAAAGGCATTGAACGAAAACTGTTTAATTAGGATTTCTACCTTTTTGATAATTTGCAATTCTTATAGGTTTTAATTATTTTAGGGTTAAATAAAAAATATTATAATTCTTATATGACTTCAAGCGCTAAACATTTTTACAACTTATCTGATGACATCGTTTCTTTATATTTTAAATATCAATTAATCTATATTGTTAAGATTTAGATCTATATACTTAATCTATACTTAAATCATCTATATACTTAAGTTTTAGATTAGTTTCTCAACCAATATTTTGTTTTTTTTTTTTCTCTAACACAATGATGGTACGTTAAAAGATATCTTTAAAGAACGTAGTACACCTTAAAAAGAAAAGAAAAGCATTGAAGACACTGCTTAATTATGAATTTTACCTTTATTCTTATTTACAATCTTTATATTTTTGTAGATATTAATTAATTTATTGTTAAGTTATTTTGTTAAGCCAAAAATATTTAACACTAAAAAATGTTATAAACTTTTAGTACATGTCGCCGATTTTTGTAAATACCTAATCACTTTCGATTAAAATATTGATATTTATTTTAAATTTAAAAAAAAAAAAAAACTTCTTTACGAGTCACATCATCCAATAATACTTTTATACACTGCAGCCCTACTTATTAATATTAAATGCCCATCCATCATACTTCTTAATATTGAATATCATTATAGTAAATACCATTGTTGTTTGCAATTTATTTCGCCAACTAACGTCGTATAATTTTTAGATCTTCCTGTAACATTCTAGTTGGAATTTATTACAAAAAGGTTTTCAATTCTCACTTGTAGCTCAAGAAGTAATATAAAAAAAAATTTCAAAGTCAATTTCTACTTTTTTTCACATTGCAGAAAGTCCTTTATAAATAATTTTAATTTATTTTTAAGTTTATCTGGGGCCATCTATTGGTGGATATATGCAATTTAAATCTAAACAAAATTTAAATTAATTAATTTAATTTAATTACTGAATTAATATTGGAAAAAAAAACTGTATTAACATCCAGTGTCATTCACTACAAGTTAAAAAATGTATTTGAACTCGAGTGTATGAATAAAAATTATTTTATGAACGATTGAGAATTTGAAAAAATAATATAATTTGATTTTTAAATAATAAATGCTAATACAGCAAGAATGAATTCATCACAAAGATTATTGCAAATTTTATTATTTAATATTATGATGTGTGAACAACTGTTCTGAACAAAGATTTAGGTTGATTGCCAGATTGAAAGAAAGATTGGTGTTGTTTGCCAGATTGTCATTTTTGTTTTTATTCTCTCTTCCTGTGAATTGTAGTTCCACCTGACATAATCGAATCAGAATCAAGTACCGATATGATTGTTAATGAAGGAGCCAACATTAAGATGAAGTGTGCTGCCAGTGGTCGCCCTGAACCCACGTATACCTGGAGGCGTGAGGACAACAAGACGGTTCAACTTGGCAATTGGCAAAAGAGCCAGCTGGTTCAAAGTAAGTTCATAGTTAACAATTCAATATGTATTTCTTAGAGCAGAGGTCTCCTAACTTTCCAGCCTTAGACCATACCGTTTACTCCAGGAAGTGCCAAGGGCTAAAACCGTTTTAATTTTTCTGCCATTATTTGTACTTTTAGACCAGTCGCCGAGTACGCGCTCTGAGCGAACATACGCTTGCTAAATTCGCTGGTTCAATTACTACATTGTGTGTATCGATACGACCGTGACTCTTGACGACATCTAACGGTTAAAAGTGGAAATAGGTAGGTATAATTACCGCGGGTAACCGCGGGATGTTCACTAGTTTATAACGTTAGTGGGATTCCTTTCACTGATTGTGGATTCATTTCAATTATTTGTTAGTTGTTATGCTTAAGTTAAATTTCCTGCGTATTATGCTTGCCATTAAGCTTTACCCAGCAAGTAAATAAAACCGAGTTATTATCATTCTGTGTTTTTTTTATCCAACTTATTGCAGCAATAATAAGCCATTCGCTGTCGTAGGATGGATTGATGACACCGGCGGGCCAAACTTGGCCCGCGGGCCGTAGTTTTGGAGAACCCTGTCTTAGAGCATTACATTTTCAGACTGAAGATGTACAGATTGATTTAATATTTAAGTAAACGAAAATTGCAGCAAAAGACTACAGCATTCTTTCTCACAAAAATTAACAAACTTAGATATTACCTAATAATCCGTGGTACATATACATGAATATACATGAATTCTATGATTGACTTTTTAAAATATTATGCTAAGAAATTCTTCAGTGGCCCAGTAAATCATTAATTTCTCTTTATTAGCATTTTATTCTCAATAATGTAACAGCTACTAAAAATAACAGTATAAATAACTAGATACTAAATGTAACAGTTATAAATAACTTCCATTCCAGTGTTCCTTGTTAGCACTTCATTTTATCCACACTCATATATTAAAAACATCTTCATTCAGTATCTTAATGCTAATTTATCTAAATTAAATCAAATTGAAATTAGTTTAACTTTAAATTTTATTTGTGTACATATATCCTAAAAATTAAACTTTATATTTAAAAAAATTTTGCCGTTAAATATAAAAACAAATCATGAAAATAATAGATGGTTGAGAACACAAAAAAAACAAATGTTAATGTGAAATCAGTGTCCTCTATATACATATGAAAAAAACTCAAATATCAGGTTAGGTTCTAGCAAGAAGTGATATAGAATATCATTTTAACCTTTGGTCATTTCTTGCTAGATTATTAGATGTATGGCAAATTCAACATTACTAAAGAAGCACCAAGAAATAACTGCTGCAATGCACCCATATTATACCGAAGCGATTTCGAAAGGAACATACGTAACGATGGTATTTGATGATTCAAATTCTAATGTTTCACCCAATATAACTGAATATGTTCGTTCGATATCTAAGGGGCTTTAAATTGCTGAATATTTCAAGATCAGCCGCCCCCTTACAAAGTTCAATGAAAAGACTTTATGGCCTTTTTTTCTCTGCATAAAAACGGAGGTTTTTTGGCTTGGATTTTTTGCATATAAAATTTCAAACTTATCTACCTCAGTTCCAAAACCCAACACAATATCCACCAGACAGCTACGGCCCAGTTTTAAATTTAAATAATAATTGCAGTTAATTGTTCTTGTCTAAATCAGGTGCGTAATTACAATTAAAAAGGAAACAGTTGATCGGGTGAATATTTTTTTTATCTGAAATTTATATTGAACAAATTGTAAGAAAAAAACTTATCAAAATAGTGGATGCTTGTATTATAAATATATTTTATATATATATATATATATATATATATGCTTGTGGATACTTGTAGATATATATATATACAATTTTAAAAGAAGGGAAACCATTTTTTTTTTTTATATTGGAAAGCATCTGAACAATTATTTAAAATGTATTGTTGTATTGAAATTTAAGACCTGCTAATATTTTTGTAATAACAACTGTATCAGCGAACCTTTTTATATCAGTTGTATTTTTTCTATCAGCAAATATTTACTTCGAAACTCTTATTGATGTCTGGTTGGAAATTGACGTTTAATAAAATTCCTTTTAATTCAACAAATTACATTTTCATAAATTTTATAAATGTAATGTAATAATCAATATTGAATTGCTTTTTTGAAGTATTTTTGAATATTGAATTGCAACCTTAAATTATTTTTTTTTCAGTTGACATAGTGGAGGAACCTCCTGCCAACCCACAAGAACAAAGTAATTTTTTTTAAAATTTAAAATATCCTCAATTCCTATTATACATTAAAAACTAATGGGTTAATTCTTTTTTGGTTCTTCTTTTTAACTTTTTTTTTCTGTTTTAATGAAAAAAAAGAAAAATATAACCAATAAGTTTGAAAATTTAATATGTAAATTCTGCCTAATTTGACAAATTGAAAGAAAACGAATTGCAACATTTACTGATGCATACGAACATGATTAAGATGAAACAAAAAGTATAGATCACTTCAAAATAAGTATAGAATTGCATACATAAATTTGTCATCAATAAAAAATTGCATTGGTATAAATCACGAAATTAAAGATTAGCTATTTTAAAATATAAAAACATTTGATGATTTGAAAATTTTTCAATAAATAGTGTTATAATATACAATGTTTTTTTCTTTTGAATTTAACTCATTTAAATTTCGATAAGTTGAAAAAACATATGAATTATCATAATTTTCAGAAGTTCAAAACTACTAAATGATAATTGCTTGTAGTGAATTTTATTTGCCATACATTTAATTCATGAACAATTTTACACTACTTACTTTTCAGTTAAAATTAAAAGAATTTTCTGTTTAATTGGTATTTTGTTGCATTTTGTACCTTAAAAATGCTTTTTCTCATATTAATTTAAACTATAGATTTAAAAATAATAAGTTTTAGTAAAATCTAATATATAAAATAACACTTAAATCAAAATTTCACGTGCAACAAATTACATTTTAGTAAAATTTTCATATGCAAATAAATGGCGTTTAACAATTATCTACTAAACTTTTACGGTATTAGAAATTCGCATTTCTTTTACTGTTATTTTTGAATGATCTTAAGAATAGTTTCAGCTGTAATTTAAATTAGAAATGAAAGAAATGTTACAAAAAATTTCAAAAAATGTTGGAGATGAGGAGGTGTTCGCTATGTTGACTAATGGTCGTTTATTGAATCTGAAAGTACTGATTATTTATCAAAAGAGATTATAAAATAATTATTATATTTCCTCTACTGAAATGAAAAATCATGAAAAACCTGAGAAAATAATAAAACAGAGCTTTCCCAGTTTGTAGTCAGAAAATCAGTTGATACATTTCTCTCATCCGGTGAGCTTGATATATTTTTTATTGTGATTAATTATTAATAATTAATATGCGTATCATATCATGTGTTGTCATAAGATTTTTTTAAAAAAAAAAAATATCAAATTTAAATTTATTTTAAATTAATTATTATTTTTTTATTTTTTATTCAATTTAATTTTTAAATTATTAATTATTATTTAATTATTAAATATTAATATTAATTAATTTATCAAATATTTATATTTATAAGTTAATTTCATTTGAAATAATTCCATACATAAAGTAATACAGCGGGCCAGGATTTTTAAAGTCATTGTAGTACTGAATATTGTATGAATAAACATTGTATAAGCATTACTCATGGTACAATATGCATTAGCTAAAACTAAGTTTTTTTTAGATGAGAAAATGTTATTTTTTGATAATGTTATTGCTTAATTATGTTGTTTAAAAATACAAAAAAAAAAAAATGATTCTTTAATTTCCATATTGGCTGCACATAAATACCCTACAATAGCATTTTACTTTGCCAGTTCGCTGGATAGTGATAATATGCGCATATAACTTGAGTTAAGGAACAGTTCAAACTCGCTGTGACCTCATTTATATGTTTGTCATCCAATGACTGGCAGACTTTTAGAAATAAGAAAACTCCATAATTCTTTTTACAGTAAGACTGTTTAGTTGATGTTTTCTGGGTTTATGTGGAACATTAACCTCTACATGATCTTCCAGAGGGCATAATCTCTAGTCCATTCTGTTTGTAGATGGAACGGAAAAGCATACTTAAAAGGAACACGATGTATAAAAAAGAAATTGAATCTCATTTCCCAATAAGTGCCAGCTTAAGTGCTAAAGTGATGTCTATTGAAAATAATAATATTATACAATTTTTTCGATTTTATTTTTAACATGAAAATACTTAATTGTGTTTCAATAGTTTTTAATAATTAAATATATATATAGTTACATAATTATGTAACTAACCAGTTACATATTGTAATTCATAGTACCCAATTAATGTAGAAAAACCTTCAGATGCATCCGTTTTGAAGCCAGCTGTTTTAACAAGTGATAAATCTTTGTTTATTAAAAATTATCCAAAATTTAAAGTTCTATAATTTTCCTAGTTCCGTTCCAAGAGATTTAATTTATATTTAATGCATCACAAAAGTCAGCACACTTTATCAAAAATGCTGTTTTTATGGTATGTGGCATGTAATTATAAAAAATGGTATGTACTAATAAAAATTAAAAAAATCTACAATTTGTATTTAAACATAGATTGTGTTTATTCTATATTTATATAAAAAGATACTTTTTCAGACTGTTAACGAAAAAATAATTAAATATTTCCTTTATGAAAGTCACATTTCTCAAAATTGTATACTTCAAGGAAAAGGAAACATTAGAACAACTTATGCAGCTGAAAAAATTTAATATTGTATAAATTGATCTTGTGTCTCAACGATGGCTTGTTAAATTATAAGCATTGAATTAATAAGATTTTGTGTGGTTGAAGTAATTTCAGACTACTGTTGCAAACAATGCTTTTGAAAGGATTCTTTATACTTTCTAATTCTTTTGTCAAATTTATCTCATACTTGCCAGATAGTATTCAAATTCGGTGACTTAAGATGTGTATGAAGCAGTGAATTTACTTTAAAGGCTACTATAGTATTATTTCTTTCACAGTATGTTTCTGTATGTTTTTGGTCATTTTCATGTTGAAAAATATTCTTTTTACGTTTCAAGTTGATGACTGAAGTTTTATCTTGCAATATCTTTATGCGTTTAAAGGATCCATCGTACCTACAATGAAAGTTAATTTTCCAACATAAGCTGTCAATATTGACCTTCAAACCACGACTCTTTTTAACATTTTTTTACTGTTGGTGCGAGAAGTTAAGAGTTTTAGTTCTTCGTTTTTGAGCTTCTAAATTTTACCTCGTCTATCGTTTCGAAAAAATGTTATATATAATTTGATCAGTAATATGGACAGTTTTTCAAAAATAAAATTCTTATGAATATATACATTAGCGAAGTTCAGCCTTTTTTATTTGATTTGTTCTGGATATGAGTGGTTTTTTATGGCAGAACTCTGACATGAAATTCTTCAAATTGTAATATTATTCAAACTGTTTCCATATTAACATTCCTGGCTGGGCCTGAATGGCCGAGGTGGCTAGCTCTCTGGCACTCCCGGCACCACAGGTTTCCTTGCCTGGAGTCCGTGGCGGTGCTACGGTTGTTTGTAGTGGTTCGGAATCCACTTTTAAACTGTAGCTCCGGTCTTAATAGGATCGAGCGCCGCCGTAGGGATTGTTACCCGCGTCCGTGCTTATCTCTGAGCACGCGCCCCTGGGGAAATGCGTAAGGAAAGGCGTTCAGTGAACACTAAGCCTTTAAGGCATCCAAGACCAAGCTATCTGTGTTTGCCAGCTGGCATTAGAAAGAAAACATTCCTTACTCTTTGAAGGCTGTTGGTAAACAGATGCTCGTATAATGAAGAGATAACTCGAATTGAATCTCCTTTCCGTATCACAACTCGGAAGCATCTCGGAACATTCAAAATCATTGAAGACCACTTTACATGAGTTTTGTAGCAAAACATGTCCTGTTGTATCGTACTTACTTGAGGCCTAATTTGGATAGGTAGATCGACTTTTTCAACAACTCTTTTAATCATTAAGCAACGCAAGATTGCTTTATTCATTATTAAACTTAATCAAAGTACAATTTTGAATGTCAACTGTGCTTCGGTCGAGTCGTTTTTACCCGAACAGCAACAACACAAACGCTTGGGCTCAAGATCTACTTTTTTCAGCAAGACGTCCAATTTGTTTTTTGCCCTTCTAAATAAGTTAGTCAAAATCACTTGAATAAGTTTCTACAAGATCATTACCCAGTATGAAAATTTTTTGTGTATTCCCACTTTCACGGGACATTGCACATTCTGAAGAGACAATTTGGTTTTTATGTCCCGTAGTTTTTGCAAAATATTGTTCAATTTATAAAAATGCAAACATTGTTGTAAATTACTTTTTAAACCATTTCATACAATTTCTTAGACTTCATTAAGATTTTAATAGTGTTTATGTTTCTTAGATTGTATGTATGTTGGATTTTGGCATAGAAATAAGCAGAGATTAAGGCATATGGAAGTAATGAAAAAATTGTGGCGCTTATAACTGTAACGCCAGCAAGAATGTTTTTGATTAAAATATGAAAATAAAAAAAGATTCATTTATGATCACTTGATTCGCGGTAGTAGTTGAAAATCTCCAAGCCCTGTCCACCCTTTCTAGAAATACCATAAAATTAAATTTTTGATACCCGGGAATATAATTTGAAAAAAAGAATGTGTCCAAAGAATGAAATTTTTCTAGATACAGGAAATCTTATTGTGAAATTTAGATCCAAAATATTATATGATGAAAGCATCTTGCAACTGTACAAATGGATTGTTGAAAATTATTATTTTTTTTTCTCTAATGCAGCTGGCATACACTTAGGCAGCTTTGTCTTGATGCCTTAAGGCAAGCGCTTAGAGTTACCATTTTGGTTACCCAGGGGGTGCGTGTTTGAAGATAAGCCTCGGACGTAGAGTAATGCCCTGCAACGCCCCACGATCCACAGTATGACCGAGACCAACGGTCTGAAGTGGATTCCCGGAAACCACTACAAACATCCGCCGGGACTGGAACGAACTCGAAAACATGTGGCACCGTGCGCCAGAGCGCTAGCCACTCGGCGATTCAAGCTGAAGACTATAAGTTACCAGAAATGCTTCTGTCACAAATATCGATGTGTTTGTCCAAGAAAAATGAAACACCCATGATGCAATAATCATTACAGTGAGCGGCAAGGCTCAAAAGTATTGGCTTCAAAATCAACTGAACATACTGCATCAAAAGGAAAGTGGTTACATAGATAGACTATACTGTTCAAACAACATGATTTAATAACAGATACAGAATATTTATTCCATCTCAAAAACCTACAAAATCAACAAAGTTTCTTTTGCACAGAGATATTTCAGCAATTTTTGGTAAACGATGCAATTTTTAGGATCTGATGATCACGGAAATATTTATTGAAGCGGAAAATGAAGAAATGAAACAAGAAAATTTCATACTAACTTTTTAAACATGGAGTAGAGATATAAATTATTTGGAGAAGGTCAACGACAGCAACTGGAGTAGCTAATTTAGTTAATCATGTACTATGAATAGACCAATATATTTGAAAATGTTGCAAAGTAATCTGGAATTATGATAATAAATTGGTATTAAGGAAAATATTGATATCCCAACAGGAAAATGATCCTAAATATATTGCCTGATTGTTACGGAATGGCTCTTGTTCAAAATTATCAATCATTTGCGCTTACTAGCCAATCTCCATACTTCACTGTGAAGAAAGCTCTTGAAGATATCACTTTGAATGGGACATGGTCTGAAATTATGTGCTAGATATGAAAAGTTTTTAGTTAGCTAGTCTCTATACGCCGAAATAGGTTTCAGACAATGATGGATCCAGAGATGGATCCTAACAAAGCATTAATTTTTCTTGATAACATTAAAAATAAGTAAAAATATTGCGTGTATCTTTTGTCTGTAAGTAACATTTCGACATTCACATTCATAGGATTTACAATTCTGGCCACAATAAATGCCAATTTTTGTTACAATAAAAACCATAACTGGGTTTTTATTTCTTCCTTGAATATGAGTTTTTGCCTAGAAATGAAATGCAATGAAGCCATTTATTTAATTATTTAAACTTTGAAATAGTACATAAAAAGAAAATGCATTTTGATAAGTGTGTGTAACTTTATGTGTTTCTCAAATAACGAATTTACATTCAATCTACTTCTGCAGTGTAGCATAAAATAATAGGAAATTGTTGTAGGCAAATGACAGGTACATAATTTTATCAAAATTTAAAAATATTTTTGTACCACGAAGAGCCTATCAAAAGATGAAATAGACGCATCCTTACCGAAGGACATTGAAGGGTAATAGCATTTGCTTTTCGTATGGAAGAAAACACTCTTAAAACTCCTGCACCATTAGCCTAAATATCAATGTGACAGGTTTGCATACATTAGCAAAATCGCCATTGATTCTCTTTTGTTTCCAAGGAAAGTAGTTATTACAATCGTTTTGAACTACGGAAAGTAAGACTCAAAACTTGCTGATACCTATCGGCTGGGGCGCTCCGGGCCCACGATATTTTCAGGTTTGGCAATCCTGGCTGTGGCATGGGTGTTTTTTAGTGGTTCGGAATCAATGTTAAATGTAGGTCCCGATCTAAATAGCCTAAAGTGTGCACTAAATGACCGTAGAACGACAAACAAACCAAGCCTTGTTTAGAATCAAATCTGTTATAGCCTTTTTTTTATTTTAAATAAAAGCAAGCATTAAACTGAATTATTATGACTATATTTAAAATTTTAACGAATCTTTATATTTACTTTTAAAATGGTAGTATGCCACATGACAGTGATTTACAATATTTAAGTAGATAAAAAAAAATCTGTCAAAAATTGGCCCAACAACTCCTTTAACAAAATAAATCCGAATGCAGGAAGGCTTATCTGATTCTGTGGATCCCCAGATAAATGTGCGGCGCAGAACCTCCAGCTTATCGTAATTCCGCCCAATATCGTAATATCCGTTTGAGTGGCGATTACAATTAAGATGAATGAAGTGGAAAAGACAGCGCACAGCGATTTTCGTCCCCTTTTTTTCTTCTCTTCGGATGTTATTGTTTAGGCACCCGTAAAGATCACCTCTTATGATTCGAGCAAAGCTGTAACATAAATTATCTCCGCTAATGCCCAATCATTAGCTAAAATGCCGCAGAGCAGTCTTTATTTGGACTGCAATCTATAGTTGAGCAATCTGACTTGAAATGTGTGATCAAACAGAATCTGATCTAGCTGATTATTTAAGTTCGCTAGACTAAATAAATTAATAAATTAAAATGCATAATAATATTGATGAAATCTTGTAGTAGCTATTCTATTATTAACGACAAAAAAATACTTATATTACGAATAAAGCACCTTTTTGATTAAAATATACAATTTTCTTTTTGCTTATCTTAAGCTAATCTAAAATCTCGCTAATAAGGAATCTAACTATCATTTGATTTAGTACTGTTATTTTTATAGGATATGTGTATTTTTGTAAATATGTTTAGAGTACAAAAATATCTATGCAAATACTCAAAAATTTGGAACCTGTAACAATCACCTCTTATTTTGATTCGAGCAAGACTGTAACATAAATTAGCCCCGCTAATGCCTAATCATTAGCTAAAATGCCGCAAAGAATAACACCAGCCTTTATATGGACCTCAATCTATAGTTAAGCAATCTAACTTGAAATGTGTACTCTAAACGAATCTGGATCTAGAATCTGAATATTTAAGTTCACTTGACTAAATCAATAAATTAATGATGATAGTGAATTAGAATGCATAAATTAAATTAAAATGCATAGAAAAAAATAATGCAAAAAATAATGCATTAAAATACATTAAAATGCAAATCCCCAAAAAATTAAATTAAACTCAAATTGGCATTCCGCATGAAAAACTAAAAAAAACCGGGAAAATTATTTATTGTAGAAAAATGGTAGAGCATATTGCAGTTAGAATTTTCATCTTTAAGTGATCTATATTAAATAAAATCGGTATTAAAATCAGAACGTTTTTTTTCCGAAGCAGTCATGGATGTGATACTGTGAATTTTTAACTTAATACCTTAAACTAAATTCATTTGCATTCATTCATGAATTCATCTAAATGATTATTCTACTCATATTACACGTAAAACTCATTTACAATATGAACCTTCAATACCGTAAATAGTTCTTCCTGTCCATATAGCTACACTTGCCAGAAGAAGTCTGCGTGTGCAAGCACATAGCAAATATTCAAGAACGAAAAATTATATTTTGAAAATGATAATAATTTCATATTGTATTTATTTTATTCCTTACACTATTCATTAACTTTTCATAATAATTTATGAAATATAACACACGTTGTGTTTAAGAAATAACAATTGAAATAAAAATAACACAAATTGCTACCAGTAAAAGTTTGCGTACAAATATAAATATAATGAAATGTGCAAATTAAACTTCAATTAACTTTAACCACTTGTTCAGTTTTATTAGATAGTAGTTAAAATATTATGTTTTCAAGATTTTCATTGGCAAAGTAAATCATAATGGATTTAATAGGAAAGGAGATTACTCTGAAGAAAGAAAGATCATCATAAAGCTTAGGAATGAAGGCAAAACTCTTCGAGAAATTGGCAAGATTGTTGGTTGGAAGAACTCATTCCTCTATCCAAAGAGTGATCAATAATTACATTTCATTGAAATCTATAATCTCAAAGCCACGTTCTGGACGTCCATCTAAGCTGACTGCCCGTAAAGAGATATGTCTTCAAGTCCGTACGTTTAATCCCCGTATAAGTGCCTTTCAGATTGCAAATGACGTTAGAGAGAGATTTAAAAAAACACTCCATGAAGACACCATAAGAGAAAAATTTTGAAAAAGGCTGGGTATCATGGCCGTGTTGCTCGCAGGAAGCCACACATATCAGCTGTGAATAGGCAAAAGCGTTTACATTTTGCAAATGAGTATGTAAATAAGTCTCCACAATTTTGGGGAAAAAGTACTATTCTCTGATGAGAGCAAGTTTTGCATATTTGGCATAAAGGACGTAAGCTGGTGTGGAGAAAACAAGGTACGGCTTTTGAGAAGCAGAATCTTGTGCCTACAGTTAAACATGGTGGAGGTGGTATAATGCTCTGGGGGTGCATGAATGCCAACGGCGTGAGGTCGTCTAACCTTTATAGAGTCGACATTAAACCATATCGGATATATCAACATTTTAAAAGAAAATTCGAAACAGAGCGCACAGGACTTGAACCTAGGAGATGACTTTTGGTTTCAACAGGACAATTATCCGAAGCACACTGCCCATAGTGTTAAGCTCTGGCTTCTGTACAATATCAAAAATCAATTGCATTTTCCTCCACAATCGCCGGACTTAAACCCCATTGAGCATTTATGGGACTTGTTGGAGCGAAAAATTCGACAGCACAAGATTACCTCAAAGAAATGTTAAAAGTGATAATCACGGAATGGAATAACATTTCTTCTGAGGAGACTCCAAACTCGTTCTATGCTTGCCCAAACGATTAACAGAGGTTCTCAGACGTAAGGGTTATCCAACCACCTATTAAAGTTTAGTTGAAAGCCAATGGAAAGTATTTTTAATGCTTTTTTTTTTCATCTGTGCGCAGACTTTTTCTGGCAGCTATTTCTAATATTCCTTATTTTAATTGTTATTTTTTAAACACAAATTGTGTTGTATTTCTTTAATTATTAAAAAGGCTAATGAATTGTGTAAAGAATAAATTAAATACAATATAAAATTAATATCATTATTAAAAACATGATTTTTCAATTTTGAATATGTGCTATGTGCTTGCACGCAGACTTTTTCTGGTAAGTGTATGTACTGATTTCGCCGACCTAAAGAATTTCCCTTTTTCCTCTTATAAGATGTTTTGCTAGCGTTATTTGCATACAATTAAAATTACTAATTCTAATCACTAGTAGCACCTTTCCTCGGTTTTATCAGTTTCGACACCATAATTACATCCACGCCTAAGTGTTCCACGCTAGTATGCATCATTAACATTTTTCAGCAAAATAACTTCAATGTTATTCATCTATCAAAATCGAGTTCAGTTAAAATTTTGGGATAATTACAATAACTTAATTTTTAAAAACGTTTATTAACCATTTAGAGGAACAGCATAATTAACCATGTAACAATAAATTAAATTAAACAATAACCTGAATAAAATATGAAACACTAATTAGCAGTGTTTCATATTTTATTCAGGCTATTGTTTACATGGTTGCAATTGTTTAGGCCAGTCATAATAATTGCAAAATGTTAAACAATAAATAGAAAATATCTAATTTAATATACAAAATTATTAAATAAATCGACATTAACTCACTAATTGTTATCAAATTAAAGGTTAACAAAAAGAACAGGTCTAACAGACTTTATTTTAATAACATTTTAGTATAAACATAAATTAAACCACATTATTATAAATTTGTTTCGCAATATTTTCGAGTTCCCGCTATTTTTAAAATGTTTTTTTATAGCATGAGAGTGGAACTTCCAATTTTGTAGTATTAAAACTGCTTTTTCATCTGATATTCTGCAAAAATACGACAAATTAGACATTTTAAATGTTAGCCATATCAATCCCGCTAAATTATTCCAACTATTTGAATTTGTTTTATGAAACAAACTAATATTTTCAAAATAATAACTTTTAGAATAATTTTTCAAAGATTGTAAATTTATTTTACAAATCACTTAACATATTAATTGTGAATAAATATTGAAATTTCCGGCGTCAGTAGAATTAATTATTTTTCAATAAATAACTAAAGTGATCATACTCAATAAATCGTACAAAATGAAAGAAAAAGTTATAAAATGACAATTGCTTTTCCAAAATTTGTTAATCATTAACAAAATTGGCAAATCATTTTTTTTTTTCAATTGAAGCAATATAATAAAAAAGTATAACGTCTCGGTTTATACTAGGCCTATAACGGTTCGAAGTTAGCCACATTCAGGTTCATGGGAACACTTTAAATATATACACATATATATATATATATATACGCAGTTCAGTCACATTAAGGTGACCACCACCTACTTTCGACGTTAACGTTGAAATAGCCAATAACAAAACGCAGGTGGCAGCACATTGCAGTGGAGTGTATATAAAGAATTCCACTTAATACTACATTCCACATTCCACATTTAAAGCTAGAATATACAAGAGTGTATTTTCTGACTTTTGACAAGTGATCACATTAATGTGACTGGACTGTATATATATATTCTGAAATTTATTTACAAAAAAAAAAAATGAAAATTTGAGATATAAATTTTAATACAAGTGCAGTTCACTCCAAATTCGGAGATGTTCAGAGTTTTCGAGTCTATGTCGAATCTAATTGCCTGATCTGCAGCAGACCTAAAATTATCACACGGCGTGATTCTCGAGACCACAAGGGGTTCACTTTGAAAAACAGGCAGAAACTCCGGCCCATTCCCTCCCGTCAGAGAAAAAAAAAACACTTTTGTTCGACTCGTCAAAGAACTCTCTATCTCTATTCTTCACCAAAAATCTCCATTTAAAATAATCCTTTAAGAGAGGTGCTCAGCTTCCTTCACTTCTCATTAGAGTAGACATTTCTCAGCTCGTGGTCTATCACCCATCACGATAGAGCAAACTCTTGGTATATCAATTAGTTGATATTCAATCTGTAACTGTTTCGACCTGTGGGGGTCGCAGATACAGTCGCCAATTTCCTCATTATACATGATACCAGATACCTGCTATCAGATTTGAATGTTCTCATTAGTACAAAATACTAATTACCTGTAGTATAACTCCTCACAATAAGCTCGTCTGCTGTAAAATATGAGTGATGGACTTATTATATATTTGCCAAATAATATACATTCGTCTTTTCTGGAAATGAAATGCCAAAACTCTTCTCCATAAGAAAAAAGTGCTACACTAGTAATAATAGTAAATGTACCGCTGAATATCATTCCACAAAGTACTTCATGCAGAACTATAAACCCTTCAAAATAAATATCGTTGAATTGCAACGAACAAATGTCCCGATTCCAGTTTCCGAATTAAATAGTCCTCTCCGGAACACGGCACGCGCAACACATAGTAACAGTATTGGAGGAAAGCCATTTCAAAAAGTGTGGTGCCCTCTTTTTATCCAAACTTCATCAGCTGTTTCGATATGCTTGTGTCATAAAAGCTATCACCAGGGTTCATTGCGAAACCAGTTTTTCGAATACGCCACATAATTTTCTTTTCCCTCCTTCGAGAGGGTGGCGGATGGACAAATCTTTTTCATTTTCGCTAATCCAGTTACTTACTGAAAAGCTGGCAAATCGATGTTGTCTCAAGAAATTCTTGAAACTCGGTCGGTCGAAATCAACCAAGAACGGCGTCGTAAATGATGTAAGGCATCCAATTTTTATTAGGTTTGTCGATGCAATGAAGGATTTTTATTCTCCTTGTTTCTGTGAATATTTTATTGCATAGAAAGCGTTCGATTACTTTACCTTTCGTTTCTCTACCTTTGTTATTCTGTTTCTGCTTTGACGCTGTTTTTATTTATTTTACAGATTCTTTTTTTTTTCTTTTCTTTCTTTTTTTTTTTTTATCTAGCTGAAATAGAAATGTTTTTACATTTTAAAACTGATATTAAATTATGATTATTTTTCTTCTTATTTGAAACCAATGTTTGAATGGTTTGTTTTAGAATCGATTTTTAACAAAAACAAAAATTTCTATAATTTGGTTAATATATTAAAAATGAAAAATACTGCAGAATATGGTTTTTATATTTTTTTTTTTTAATATTGTTTTCTTTGTACAGTATAGTTTATTTGTATAAAATAATTTAATAAGGGTATTGGAGAAATATTTCATAGAACATTAAATCCCTATTTTCTGGAAAAGATAAAAGAAAATTTCAATAGTGTCGTTGTTGATGACTTTTTATGCAGTTTTGAAAAAATCTATTGGAATTGTTGCAGAGAATCACGATACTAAAATAATAAGTTCTGGACATTCACACAGACATCAATTTGTATAATACTTCATACATATTTCAAGGGCATTCATACTGTATGTCGTTGAAACCTAAGCATAGTATGTTGCCTTAAGCTGCAAAATTAATATTTTTTTAAATCTCATTTCTTTCAATCCTAAAAATTCCTTTCTGTAAATTCTTTCACACAAAACACTTATTTTCCTGGACATCTCCATGCAACTGAATTGAAAGTAACGGCATTTATATCACATGAAATTTAAGTTTTTATAATTGCACAATTTTGAATTTTTGAAATCAATACTATGCAATTAAATTAAATTTTACATTTTTGAAAGCCAATATTGTACATGCTGTCATTAAACTCCCTTTAGTGCTCGCTGCTATTCTGGAAAGTTTGAAACCCTACTTTTAATTTTTTCATAATAAGTTATCAAGTTCAAGTTTTGCACACCACTTTTTGTAAATGAAAATATAATAATTTTAATAAATGAAATAATTTAAATAATTTAAATAATTGAATAATGTTAATATTTTTTAAAGTTAGATTTGATAAAGGATGCAAAAAAAAAAAAAAAAAAAAAAAAAAAAAAAACATAATTCAAGAAGTAAATATAAATAGGATAATTAATTTTTTAATTATTACATCTATTTCTACTTATAATTATTACAATGGGTTGCCCACGCTTTTGTTAATGACGTAGAAAATCTGTTAATAAAGTTATAAAAAAGGACAAATTGATATCTTGTTTCCACCAAAAAATACTTCCAAGATCCTTCCAGGTTTCCATTTTTTGCTCGGTGTTTCATTCATTAATTCGTGTATGCTTTTTAAATGAAAATTATTTTAAGAAACTTTTTACCTGTCTTCTATCAGATTACTCATATTTATAATTAAAAATGAGGGAATTTATAATTAATTAAAACATATATAAAAAAAAACCCATCACAAAAGAATTTCTTAGTGAGATATTATAAAAATTATTTTCATTATTGCTTCTATTAAAACGATATGCAATGCAGTTAACAATAATGAAAGCAAAGTACAATGAAAAGACTATATGGATTTGAAACTTTTCTACAAACTGAATTCATTGTGACTATTTGTAGAACTTTTTAATAATAATGGCTGCATAGTTATTAATTTGTTTCTTAACAAGAAACTCTTTCAAGAATTTCATTAAAGGTTCAAAATTTTTATTTCTAACAATTAAAAGTTTAATTTAGGAATTCTGAGTGGGTGGAAGTACTGAACTAATAAAATTAAGAAAGTATTTATTTTAAGGTTTTCTTCGAACTTGTTGCTTTTTGCGCAGACGTTCCCTCATTGTTTATGTTGGTTTATTTATAAAACTCTATTTACAATAACAAAAGGTATAATCAGGGAAAAATAATCTTTCACATCACAATACGTTACAGAATTTGAAATATTTTCGGAAGATATGAGAATTTCTTTGAATTTGAGTATTTAAAAAAAATTAGGCATTCAAAATTTAAATAAAAATATATTTTGGAAATTCCGGAAAATTATAAATGAGTTTATTTTTTTTTTTTTTTTAATTTAAAAACTTCAAAACGCAATTTATTTAAAAATGCCATCAGTATTAAATAAATAATTTGTTATTGTTGAATTAATATTATACTTCAGTGTAAGTTAAAAATAATTATTATAGATTTCTTATTAAAGATTTTCATATTCGATTAAACATAAAAAATATGATAATTTTTATTTGACCAATTGTATTTATTATCCTGAAAAATTGATAAATTTTTAAAGCAATTATTTTTAGACAATTAACCTTCATGGCAGCCTGGTCATTACAAATTAACTAAAAAATATACAGAATTAAGCTACTTTTATAGTGTGCAGGTGTAGAAAGCAGATTGCAACTGGGTGGTTGGGTTGAGATACTTCAGTTACATAGGTTTGAGAACTCACAGCTTTATCAAAGAGTTGCACAAACCCCACACATAACAATTAAAGACAACAACAAACAAACAATTAAACATAACTATTAAAGACATACACTATTTAACACGTTTAAAGACAGTTAATTATAGATTCGTGGAGGGATTCCACTTCTAAGCCGAAAACTGATATTCGGTTATGCACAGGGTGTACGAATTATGTTTAAACGCCGCAAGGGTGCCACTGCCTTCACCACCCCTAGGCGGTGCTTCAGTGTTTGTATGCACATTCGCTGAAGGCAAAACGTGAATTATACTTCCTTTCCGAGTAAGACTCTCTTGGACCACTAATTTTCCGGATTGCCGTAAATATATACCTTCTCTCGGAGTGAGAGACTGGAGGCAGCCAACTAAACGTTTTCAGCGGGAGCGCAAATTGTGCTGTACTTCCTTGAATTTGAATTTATAGTTCTTCCTCGCAGAAATCTGAATTTCCCTTTTCACGCTTGCTTGAATTTATAGAAATATTTTCGTCATTAGGTTACACTATCTGCACATTATTGGTGGTTAATTAACAGATGAATTTAACATTAAAAACTGAGTTATATCATGTTACTTTAGGATTGATTGAAATTATATCCCATCATTTACAAACAGTTACATTGTGATACAGACAAAACAGAAGTGGATCATTATAAGCTGAAAGCTCTCATTTGACTACTCCAAGAATGACTAAATATAGATTTCATATATCTAAATTATTATTATCAATATCAGCCATATGAAACAAAAACATATTGAATGCACAAAAAAATCCGATTGCTATTACAAATAGTTTTAAATGATAAGAGTAATTGAATATTCCTGTACTTCAATGATTTTTGCTCACAGGACCTGATGGCCGAGTGGCTAGGGCTCTGGCGCTCGGTACCAGAGGATTCGGGTTTGAGATTCGGCGGTGCCACGCATGTTTGTAGCGGTTCGTAATCCACTTTAAACCGTAGGTCCCGGTCTAATAGCGTCGTAGAGCGTTACAGGGGTAGGTTACTCGAGTCTGTGGAATATCTTCAAAGCTATACTTGCTTCCGGTAGTGCTAAATGAATAGCGTCGGTGCAGCCCTTGCTTTTGGCATAAAAATAACTGTCTCTGTAATTGTCAGCTGCATTAAATAAAAAATATCATTGCAAATTATTATTATTTATTTAAATTAATATGTCACTGGTTTTATATTATACATTATGTACTAGTAAACTATTCTGTTTTTTTTAAATTTTTAGAATTTTTTTATAATTTTGTACAAAAAAAAAATTATTTTACATTTATTGCCTCTGTTATGACATTAAAATATATTAAAACTTAAAATTCTTAGTTCCTGAGTGTAATACTCAATTTATAAATCTTTCAGGATAATTTGCTGAAATAAGTTAATATTTTAACTGTGATCACAGAAATTGACTTTATTACCTACACATACTAAGGAGCGAAACAATAATTTCATTTCCTTCACAAACTTTTCAAAACCACATGCTAAGAACTTTTCAGACTTGTTGTGAATCCATCAATACGTTTTGGTGTTTCACGCCTCATGCAGAGCTCCCGTAATTTTAAGCCTTCTCCATCAAGTCAAATGATTGAGAACCATTAATATCTGCAATGAATAACAAACAAGTGTATCATTCACTGACAGCAGTCTACTTTTGTTTACAATTTGGCTTAAATCGCGTGGGTTTTAAAATCATACATAACCATGTGGAGTGTCCATTTATTTGAGGTCCGCTATTTGGAGGTAATCTTATACATGTTGTTATAATATGCTACCCAACTGAAAACTAATTGTAAGCTAAAACTTTGAATTCAGTTTAAAATATATTTTACTGAAACCTTCACTGTTTAGCATAACTTAAAATTAACATATAATTTAATACATTTTTATATTTAAAATTTATAATAAATATGGCATATCAAATTATAATTTTTTCTTATATTGCTAGAAAAAAAATAATTATCAATAAAAAGTGGTAAAAATAAAAACCTTTTTTAAGGGACAAATTGTGAATATAGATTAAAAATAACTAAAATAATCAGTACAAAAATTAATCTTTTTTAAATTCAATTTAAATTTATTCATTTTTTTCAAATTTGACTGAGTATTCTACTTCTGTTATTCTCTATTGTATTCTAAAATCTTATATATTACAGAATTGAATGAGATGAAAGTTTCAGGTATTGTGTTTATTTTGAGATATTAATTTAGTGATCTTTTATATAAAAGTTTTAGAGTACCGTAAGGCTATTTATATAAAAAGTAAAAATAATAATTTTCTTCATTTTTACCCGCTTCTGTATCTTTTCTTTATCAATATTGAAGTTTAGAGATCTGAACAATATTAGTTTTCTTCAAATACTAAGCCTTGAGGAAAATGATAAAAAACATCAACTTAAAGGAAAACTTTTCATCAGAACATTGCAATAAAAAATAAAGGCCTGACTTTGTATTATCGACAGATCTAAACAACTTTTGTGATGCTTCTGCAAAGCGACCATCATCGAAAATGATGAGAGATATGAAACAAAACAAAAACAAAAGAAAACACAATCTCTCAGATATCTTATCAAATTCTATAGGCCTTAAAAAATATATATTTTGAAAGATAAACATTTCATAAAAATTGAACTTTTAATAAAGGCTACTAAAGAAGATATGTGATTTAGATAAATATTTTTACACTTGCAAGCAAATAGGGCAGGAGAAACATTCTTAGCTATAAATGAACTCTATAAATAAGAACTTAAATAACATGTAGCTTAAATATAAATTAATTTCTTACAATCTGCTATGAGAATTAATAAATATTTTCTTTATTGAATAATTTCTTTGTGAGTTTCACATTAGCACCAGAATAAGAGAAAATTTTATTATTTTGACTTTTTATAAATTTTAAAGAATCATCACTAAAAGCATTGGTAAAGCTGACTTGTTGGAAATTTAATCCACAAATATAAAAAATAATTTCAGATGACTTTAGTGTAGAAAGTTTTACAATTTGACTGGAACGAATTTTAAAGAATTATTACTAAAAGCATTGATGAAGCTGACTTGGTGGAAATGTAATCCACAAACTTAAAAACAAGTTCAGATGAATTTAGTGCAGATAGAACAATATGATAGGGATAAATAGATTAAAAATATTCAGACTTGGATGGCTCTTATGATTATGTATATAAAGATCCTTCACATGAAAAAAATTTAAAAAAAAAGAATATACTTTTAACTGGTTCGAGGGTTTATAGCAATTTCATGAGTCGAAAAGTTAAAACTAAAAATGACAATAATAGGATTATTTATTTATTTATGCACATGCAGAATGGTCTGAAACTCAGATTTCTGAAAATTATGCAAAACATAAGAATGCTTTTAAAAATGACAATATTCTAATTTATCGGTTAGCATTGTAATAGTATAATAATGAAATATTAATCTGTATTTGTTTAGCAGCATATCTATTTTATTTTTTTAAACACACACATATATATATTAACTATCCTCATGTGGCCTTGATACTTCTAGAATTTGTGTGATACATCATTTTTGAAATATTTAACGCCTTTTGGTACATGAACATTCAGGGATTTGGTGAATTAAAACCAAACTCCCCTTATTTGGTAATCTCTCGACAATAATGAAAATATTTTAGGAAACGAATCTACGTTAAAATTTTAAACTTTGTTATTTATTTGTTTCTTCTGAAACAATATCAGTTTCACAAAAGTAACTTCTACTTTGCATTCAATATGAACAATGAAAAAAAAAGTGTAGCAGTTTTGCATTAAAACTTACTGTCGCTAAGTCTTCACCTTTAAATTTTATAATATGTAGATAAACAAGGAGAAATATTCAGTCCCAAAAAGTGAAATCTAATGTATGTATATTTCTATAACTGGAGCATTCTACGATAATTTCTTTTAGTCTTTCCAAAGTAGTATAGTAAGCTAGCATTTTTTTTTTTATTTTTAGTGAATACTTGCAGAGTAGGCGCATTTTTGATTTTATTTAAACTATTTAGAATCAAACGATCTACGTTAAAAAATAAATCCCTTTGTGTAATTTTGTTCTGAAACAATATCAGTTTCAAAAAGTAATGTTTACTTTACAAATCAATATAAAAATTTTAAAAGAAGTGCAGCAGCTTTTACTGTTAAACCTTTTATTTTCGCTATGTCACCGCATTAAAACATTTATTATACGCAGAGGAACAAGGATAATATTCGGTCCCAAAAGTTAAATCTAATTTCTAAATATTTCTATCATTGGAGCATTCCACGGAAGTAAAGTAATGTCATTCCAAACAGTATAGTAACTAGAATTTTTATTTAATGCTTGCAAGATAAACGCATTTCTGGTTTTTTTATTGAAACTATTTATAATCAAACAATCTACATTAAAAATGAAATCCCTGGTATTATTTTTTTTTTTTATAAAATAATATCCGTTTCCGATAAAATAGCTTCTACTTTACAATCAATATGAAAATTAAAAAAAAAAAAGTTTAGCAGCTTTGCTGTTATAACTTATCGTCGGTAAGTCTTCAGATTGAAATACTATAATACATAGAGAAACAAGGGGAAATATTCGGTCCAAAAAGTTAAATCTAATCCTCTATATATTTCTGTCACTGGAGCATTCCACCAACGTAAAGTAACTGGCATTCCAGGCACTATAGTAACAAACATTTTTTGATTTTATTAAGTGCTTGCAGGGTAAATGCATTTGTGATTTTATTGAAACTATTTAGAATCAAACGTTCTACTCTTTAAAAATTAAATAATTTTTTTCTGAAGCAATGCAAGTTTCACAGAAGCAACATTTACTTTACAATCGATATGAGCTTAAAACAAAGTGTATAAGTATTTACAAAATATTAAAAGTATAAGTGAATCACATTTTAAATACTATAATACATAGAGAAACGAGGCTAAATATTCGATACCAAAAGTGAAATATAATTTCTATATACTTCTATCACTGGAGCATTCCACGAAAGTAAAGTAACTAGCATTCCAGACAGTATAGTTACTATCATTTTTTGATATTATTGAGTGCTTGAAGGGTTACGTGAGTTTCCTTTAAATTTCTTTTACATACTACGTAATAGAATAAGTATACATTTATTGTTTAAGTAATGTTTATTAATGTAACATATAAACCACTTTATATGGTCCTTGTCCCAATTGTAATAATCTCTTACCTGTAGTTGTCCAATTCAGATTTCTAAATCGCATTTTACGAATGTGATGCTTCCATAATGAATTTTCATTCGTTCATTGCTTTACTGAGGATTTTGGATACTAAATGTTTAAAATATTACCATTGAAACTACATTGATGAGTTTTTACAATTTATGCAGTAAATATGAAATATACTAGTTTAGTATGGTGTTTCACTGAAGTTCAACATCAACATATAATAACTAATTCATAAGCAATTAGATTTACTTGCATATTAATAATAGAAACAGAATATTGTGGGGATATATATGAATTTTCTTAACGATTAAGAACTGAAAACATATTTTTTAACGTATCATCATTAATAGATTACCCAATTGCTAAAAATTTGAAAATAGTCATTGTAAAAGATTATTAGTTTAAACTATAACTATATTATTATTATTATCCCTTATTTTATTTATTCATCTATCTATTAATGTCTGATGGGGCCTGATGGCCGAATGGCTAGCGCTCTGACGTTTGGTACCACAGGTATCGGGTTCAAATCCGGCTTTGCCCATGGGTGTTGTAGTGGTTCAGAATCCACTTTAAGCCGTAGGTCCCGGTCCTAATAGGATCGTAGAACGTTGCGGGGGCATTGTTACGTGTCCGTGGTTTACCATCAAGTTACACGCGCCCCTGGGTAATGCAAAGTGAGTAACATCGGTGCAACCCTTATAGGCATCCAAAGACGTCCATGCCTTGTTTGCCAGCTGCAATGGAAAAAAATCTATTAATGTATAGTATTGATAAATATAATTCTTAAAACAAATGGTGTTCCATAATTTGTTTTGCTAATTGTGTTGTGCTTTAACCAATTGCATACAAATTATTTTCCCCTCTTTCTAAACATATATCATATTTAAATATCATAAAAGTGTTTAAAAATTGTAAAGTGTTTGATAAAGGTTTAATAAATAAATAATATAAAAATGTTTAATAAACGTTTCTGTATTCCTTTAAATCGTTTATATTTTTAAATCATTCAAATGCTAGTATGGTGCTATTATTTTTCAAATCTACTTAATTTAATATTCTTCGCAATTCAAGTTTATGTTTATATCAAAATGATTAATCAAACATATCATGGAAAACGTAACTTGATGTTTAGGAAAATATTATATGATAATTTTGTATATGCACTGTGCTTTTTTTCTCGTTAATATGCAATTACGAAAAGTAACCTCCGTCAGTTTAAGGAATCGACTATTCCTTTTATTTAATTTGGTTTATTAAAAGTATTTATTCGCTTTTAAAATTGATCATATAAAATTCAATGATCGAATTTTTGTGTAGTTTTAAATATCATTTTAGAATAAATATTCTGATGTTTGTCCTCTTCGAAATAAAATTGAACTCCTGCATACACAAGAACAATATTCTTTTTTCTCTTTTACACTCTGTAATCTGATTTTAATACATACAAAATAGGTCAGATTTATTATTAAAAAACTTAACGTTTACTTTAGAATGATGGAATATGCAAAATTAAACATTTTTTAAACAACCATTTATTATTAAACTATATTCAGTTAAAAGTAAATGCAAGAGGCAGAGAATGAATAGGTATGGTATATTTTAGAATAGAATTTCAGGTAAATTCATAAATAAAATTACAATCTGCTCAACTTTATTCTGCATTTTGGTGACATTTAAAAATCATTAGGCTTTAATATTTTCTGCATACTTGGATCTAGTCTATTTATTATTTAAAAATAGCACGTGATTGTAAGCAACAAACAGAATTCCAAAACTGATCTTTTATCACATCTCCACATTAATAAATTTATTTTATGTTACGGTGTAGCATGTAATAAAGTGTTAATTAAAGGAATCAGATCGAAAACAAGTTAAGAAAAGGCCATCCGGCAAAGTTAACTCAATGTAAACATAAGATATATAAAGACATACAGAGTCAGATAATTTAATATATTAAAAGATAGTAGATATTTAATATAAGATAACTTAAACTATATCAGATATCTATCTAACTCTAACTAACTAATATAAGATAACTATCTAACTCTGAGATATTTAAGGTTAGAAAAATTGTGAAAAATCTGAATTTAAGTTCTGCAAAATTTTTACAAAATTTATTAAAGTTTTTTGTTACATTTACTTGAAACTATTATACTAGTGCTCAAATCAATACGATTACATGGGCGTTTCACACCAAAAAAATTGTTTTTGTAAGTGTAAAATTTAAAATCCTAGGCTTTCCTTTGCGTTAGCAGTGATAGGAAAGCACTAAATGCATTGGAATCCTTTCTTCTTTGCAAATGAATACAAATTTAGTATTTGATTGAAATGGATTCATTTTTTTTTTTTATAAGAAAATATTTGGAATTTTATCACAATAACTTAATTGGAGTTGAAAAAGGACTGGGAGTTATCCTTGTATGGGAGGGCATGCCAAATTCAGGACTATAAAATTTAGTATATATTGATGACATAATGAATCATGACTTTTATTTAAATATTTCGAAAAATAATTTTAAAATGTCAGCTTATAATTTTGGTATTGGACACAACTTTTTATTTTTATTTATGATCTAACGATTCCAAACACACTCTTCTTTTAACGATCCTAAATACTCGGTTTTCAATGTTCACGTCTATTGTCTCTGCAATTTTTTACAAGTTCTGAAAACAGCTCGTTAGCAGTAGAATTTAAACCCACTTGAAAAAAGCCCACTTATAGAATACGAAGAGACAACTTTAAAATAAAATCAATTTTAAAACTGTAATTAATCATCAACAAATTGTGGATTATTGATGCAGATATTATAAAAAAAAAATTTAGTATTCCCAGACATTTAGAAAATGTTGGGGATGCGTCAATATATACTACTAAGACTGATTTGAACAAAATACAATGTTTACTAATAGGTAGTGATTTTTTTTTTTTTTCTAAGCGTACGAAATCTTTTATGCGGTAACTTTTGTTACATCTTTAATATTGATTTTGAAAAAAATTCTTTGATCTAAAAAAATAGTTAATCCAGTTTTGTCAAAAAAAGTATACATATGAATAAAGCATATTAAAAACCTCAATTTTTATTGGTGCATGAAACAGTATTTCATTAAAATTAGCAAAGTGTACAAACACTTTTGGGAATCATGGTATACATGTAAGCACTTAATGTATGCTGCTATGCACATACACGGTGTATCGCTTTTCCTACGGAAAAAGTTGTGACATTTTATTCCCAAGAGAGGGATATATACCATATATAGGATGTACCCATCAATCAAATTTGACAGGAGATAAGCGGATTTGTGGGTAATTTACATGCAATTAGTGTTTCGTACTAATGAAAGCAGCCTGTCACTCAAATCTGATAGCAGGTATTCGGTATCATATATAATGAGACTCATAAAACAAGTAAATGTCTGTGCGATCTTCACATATCTAAACAACTACAGATTGAATTTTGTCTACAGTATGAGTTGTTGCATCGTGATTTGTGATAGACCATGCGCTGAGAAAATATCTACCCCATGAGAAGTGATTAAAGCTGACACCCCTCTTTATATTTTTTAAAAAGAGGTTTTCGGAGAAGAAAAGGTTCTGCGACGAGTTGAAAAGAACATTGTTTTTCTCTTTTCTCTGAAGTGACAGAACATGTCGCAGTTTCAGCATGTTTCTTAAGTAAGGCCCTAGTGGTTCCGTGTATTCCCCGCCGTGTGATTTAGGTATGCCGGAGACCACGTGTTTATAATTCGGCGTAAACTCGAGAACTCTGAGAATCTCCGTCCTTGGAGTCAACTGCACTTGCGAATCAAATTTCTTTAACTTTCATTTTTTTCTTTTTTTTTTTTTCAATTCCTTCTATTAGCTCACACTTTCCCTATATATATCTTGTTCAAATTTGCAATCGTTAATAAAATACTTATTATTCATCCACTCAAGTTCAAATACATTTTTTTTTGAACTTGTAGTGGATGACACTTTTTATGTTAATAAAGTATTTTTCAAATATCAATTTCGTAATTAAATTTAATTAATTAATTTTAGTTATTTTTTTAGATGTAAGTTGCAGATTTCGTAAAATAAGCTTAAAAAATGAATAAAAAATTATTTATAAAGGACTTTCTACAATATAGTAAAAAAAAAAAAAAAATAGGAATTGACTTTAAAAGATTTTTTTAATATTACTTGTTAAATAACAATTTGCATTAACCCATAGCTCTATATATATAATAATGCCTGTAAATAAAAATTAAATTGTTGCCATGAATCTGAAAGTGGCCCTTTTCTTGAAACCGTTATAGGTCTAGCATAGGACGAAACAATACAACAGATTGTTTTAATATGTTCCAAAGCATGACTACAAATATTGTTACATATCAATAAGATCGATACAAGGATTAATGATATATTCAAAAATACAAGGTATTTCCTAAACAGTCAAACTTAACTGAACTAATCCATAACCGAGACTCATGCAGCAGAGTTTTCACAAAATTTAATTAATATTGATTTTTTTTAATTTTATTTTATTTTCTTATTTTGCGTATGCATTAATTATTGTTTCCGTGTAAAAAAATTAAGATAGATACAACTTTATAATGCAGAAAATTATCTAAATAATTAATGATAATAAGAAAGAAAAATTTTATCCTTTAGAAAAGTGCCTCGTATATTTTGAGCATGCTTTTAAAAGACATATTTGCTAATGCATAATTAAGTAATATACAATACTTATTATTTAATATAATTTAATAATATATAAAGTATCATAAGTTATGCAACAAAGTGTACTTGAATAAAATTTTTATCCTACATACTATTTTATCTCAAGAGTAATAAAATTTCAAATCTATTCAGGGAATATTTAACGTTTTTAAAATTAATCAAAATGTAGTAAATGTTCATGATTAATTAATTGCGTTAGTATAATATTCATTAATTATTCAACAAACAGAATGTATGTTATTCCTAACATATATCATTCCTAAAACATAAAATATATAAAAATTTATTTGAATCGAAATTTTTATTTATCATCATATATTCCACTAATTATCACAAATTTAAAATAGGATTTTAACTGTATGTTTAAGATTTTTTTATGCAGTAGAAAATAAAAGTAATATTTTATAATTATGCTATTTCATAATTAACTCTTGTTCGAGAAAATTGGAAGATTATGAATGAATTATGAGATTAAAGTGAAACATACAGGACATGAATTTAATGGTATGTTATTAAAAAATACGAATTTTCGAGTAGTATAGTAGTTCAGAATGACATTTAAGGAAATATTTTATAGTAAATATTCAGGTCCTTCTGAAAGGCATTGTCATAATTTTTAAAATGTTTTTTATGTAAATTTAAAGATCTTTTTGTCGCTCTAAATACATCTTATTGATAAAGCAATTTTTTTCTGTTAAAAAAAAAGCTACTGACGTGAAAAATTCAGAAAAAGTTTTAAATATGAATAACATATTAATTAAAAATAAAACTACAAGCCACTAGAATTTTGTAAATTTAATTTTGAAATATTCTTCTTTTTATTTATTTTTAATTTATGTTAGATTTTATAAATTAAATTAATGTTTTGTATCTATCAAGTATATTCCGAGAAACTTTAGATGTTCTTCTTAATAGCATTTTATACGTTGTTTGTTTACAATACTTTTATCAGAGAACAAAACCATTTTTCAGCAACTTTATATACTTTTCATTTCAACCATTTTTCTTTGACGTGTATTTAATCTTCCTTTACCACCAATTGCTCCAGAATATCATGCAGCTTAGAAATACACTGTGAATAACATTTAATTAAAAGCAAAAATACAAGACACCGGTATTTTGTAAATTTAATTTTTAAATATATTTTAATTTATGTTATGGGTTTTCATAAATTAAAAGAGATTTTGTACGCATCAAGTCTATTGAGATGATCTTATAATGTTCTTCTTAATATCATTTTATATATTGTTTGCTTGCAATACTTTTATCAGAGGTCAAAACCATTTTTCTGCAACTTCATTTACTTTTCATTTCAACTACTTTTCCTTTGGCTCTGTGTATTTAATCTTCTTTTTTTCACCAATTGCTCCAGTTCTGCTTTTTTAACATTTTACCACAAACATTTTTCCTTTGACTTTGTGTATTTAATCTTCCTTTATCACCAATTGCTTCTGAATATGATGAAGCATAGAAATACACTGTGAACTTGAAATAAAGGATCCCATGAGAACTCTGGCACAGCATGGAAATAAATGTAATGTCTACTATAAATACTCCCTATTATTAAAATTGCTTCTCTCTCTGTATGGATGTCAGAATCATTACTGCCATTTGGTTTGTTTACCGGGCACTAGGATTGTTAGAATGCCGGTATTCGTTCCCTCCCCCCTCTCTCCCCTAGAATTGCGCGTGCCATTGTAATTCATCAGGTACTGTGAACTCGAGAATAAGGCATTCCGAACTGAAGGAATACATGGAATAAATGATGAGGTCTTTCATGTTTGCTTTTCTGTTTCTGCAACTATTGTTGGATTCTCTGGAAAAGGAAATTATAAGAATTTGGTAGTGGAGCTTTTCAGTTCGGATATTCTTTTTATTTTAGAATGGAATAATTCTATATCAAATGTATATCAAATTACTAAAACTTACATTACTAACTGTCGCGGTGCCGTTCCTATTGTAAATTTGAATGGAAGAATACTTTATTCTAAATATAAAGTGCAGAAGTTTGTTACTTTTGAATGATTTAAATTTTAAAAAAAATAATAATAAACCTAAGACTTAAAAGCACATATCCATCATTTGTGAAAGCCTTTTCACACGGAGCAGTTTTACTCGAGACATTTTAAAGTTTACGTTAAGAACTCTATTAAAATATGTGTTGTCAAATATATGTTTCATTTTTTTAATATTTGTATGCCCTCAAATTTTTAGTAATTCAAATAACTTTTGTCCAAATATTTCCGACTCATAAACTTCTTCAACACTAAAGGCTTGACGAGTTAAAAAAAAAAAAAATTGCACAAGTAGCACATCGAGTAGATTGCATCAAAAATTGATAAACATTTAAATTATTTTTATCCCAATAAGATAGTTAATTAAGATAACAAGTATATCAGTTTAAAATTATTTGAAATAAACCGTTTTTGGGAATATTAATTGGTCTGACTGACAGAATGTAAAGAACGAGAGCTAAACCTTTTATTGAGAATGATGTTATTAAGTGGTTCACTTCATGGATATATGATAAAACATATATTTGCTGCACAGACTTGTTAACATGAAGGAACCCTGCGGAGTACTTATTTTAACAAAATATATTTTCTTACAATTAAGATATTTGGTAGTAATTCAGATTGAATGAAACATATGTGTCAAATATTTCACTCTGTAAATTAAATACTTTCTTGGTTACAAATTTATAAATTTAGAGTAGTTAAAGTTGTGTTTTAATCGATGACCAGTCTAAATCTCAACCTTTACCAAGTTTGTTATTTAGAAGTTTAATTTATAGATTCAAATGATAAATAATGCACAAAATTTAAATTTAAAATCCAAAATAATTAATAGTTCAATTTAATTCTCAATTTTTGTTCGCTTGTTAAGAAATCTTCAAACACTTTGCCATGTATATATACTTTAAAACAAATTATAAAAATTTTTAAGATAAAAAAATTATGCACTCAGCAGGAGTTATTCGAATAAGACTGAAATTCATTCTCATGAGAAATATATTAAGTGATAAGAGACTATTCAATTTTCAAATAATATATATATATATATCATGGAAAAATTAATAAGGCATTGCCCCACATCTGACTTTTAAGCAAGCTGTTATCTGTTTTGGCACTGATTCATAAAGTTGTGGATGTCACACTATTGACTCTCTAATGCCTTTCCAATAGTATCAACAAGATGGTATGGTCAAAAGAAGTTACTAATCAGTTTCAAATGTGTTGTAATTAGAGGAGATCTGAAGAAACTTGATGACCAGGAAAGAATTTGACAAGAACAAAAGCAATTAATCGAAATTATGTCATTTGGAAATTGATTGCCATTCTGCACAAAACTGTGATTCAGTGAAAACTAGACTGAAAATTTGGGTATAGAATACCATCCACTACAAAAAAAATTGCACTTCAGACGATAACTTGCGGTTGTTGGCTGTATGGTGAGCCACTGTAAGCTTAGTATCTTACCGCTCCTAGCTAAGCATCTAGGGAGTGGTAAGATACTAAGCTTAAAGTCGGATTATCTCTTGTGATTCGGATTTCTGTTTGATGGATTCACGGCTGAAAGCAACTGTATATCAGATTCCAGATATTAAGAGCTTAGCACAAATTCAAACGCTTTGTTGGTGTATGCAGGTGAGTTTAAGTCAGCGGAATAGGCACCTTTAGATCTGACCCTATTTCCTAATCTACTTATTAGTGGTCTTTACATGATGTTGAAATATAGGACAATCCTTCTGCCATGTTGTCTATGTTGCTTATTGCTGTATTAAGGAATGGTTTAGCTATTCCTGCATGATCATCAATTTGAAACTTCTGCCAGCTCAAATGCAATTTCTTTCTTAAGTATTGGCCATTTTGGATTAATTTATTAATGGTCTTTACATAATTTTGAAATATATGACAATCTTTCTGTCATGTTGTCTATCTTGCTTATTTCTGTGTTATGGAATGGTTTAACTATTCCTGCATGCTCATCAAATTTCAACTTCTGCCAGCTCAAATGCAATTTTTCTTAAGTATTGGCCATCGCTAATTTTGTTCGTACAGCCACATACGGGGTATTAGTACATTCAAAGTGACAAGATGGAATCAAATCATATTGGAAGTTACGCTTTAGAATTTAAATTTATCTCATTTTACTCCCCCTCCAGACGTTCAGCTGCGATGCTTTCATTGCCATCAAAAGTTTTTACAATTTGCTAATTTGAATAAATGTTATCTGCATATAAAATTTCATTATGATCAGACTCTCGTATTCGATGCATTTTTATCGATGTACGAGAAAAAAAGTATAAAAGTCTCAAATTATTTTTTGAACTTTTCCACTAACAATTATGTCTGAGGCTGTAAAGGTTATAAGAATAGAAACTATGTTTTAAGTAATAAATACAGCTTATTTAAAGAAATTTTATTCAAATTTATATATATATATATAATATATAATATAAAGAATGTAAATATAATGCATTAATATAATTTAAAATGCTCAAAGAGTTGTATAAATGAAGTAAAAAATCAAAGGAATGAAACTCTCGATATAGTTTACTTACCTATTTACATTTAAGTAAAATAAAGAAATAAATATTGAATTGAACATTATGTATAAAAAGGAATAGATAAAATTTCATATTCGTTGATTTGCAGCTGTACATGAGCAATGTACATGAAGTACTCAGGCAGTTAAATTTCTGGCACATTTTGCCGTTATTCTGGTGTATCTCCACATACCCATGACAGTTTGATGGTTAAAATATAAATTAAATATACATTTTTCATGAAGCATACACAAATTAATTAATTTAAAATTTTATTTTAACTTAGAAGACACTTTTATACCTTACCAATATGTTAATTTTGGAAACTTTCTATGTAAACGATGATCTAATTAAATTCATTTTATTTTCTTCAGAATATACTCTAAATAAAATATTCTAAGTTTCTGAGAAAATTATTTGTTTTTGATTTACTCTTCGGGCATCTAAATATGCGTAAATGAACCAACTGTTGAAAATTTACATAATGGACACGACCTCTCAAATTTTCATGAAACTTGCTTTTCTCTCTCTCTTGAAAGTGTAATTTAAAAATACATGATAGATTAATTTTCACTAGTCGATCAGTTATAAATTAAGCAAACAGCTTTATCCATTATCAGTATCACACTAAGCAATGTAATGCGGGAGAAAAGTGGAATACGTTATTTGAAAAATTTTTGGTTTTCTTCTTAATTTACGTTACTAAATGATTTTTAGAATTTTTGTAAATTTTTCAAAAAAAAAAAAAAAAAAAAAAAGATGATTTTTATTTTAACATAAAAACAAGTAATATAAAAAAAAAAAAAAGTCAATTCCTATTTTTTTTTTTTTCACTCTATTGCAGAAAGTCCTTTATAAATAATTTTCTTTCATTTTTTTAAATTTATCTGGCGCCATCTACTGGTAGATATATGCAACTTAAATCTAAAAAAAAAAAAAAAAAACTAAAATTAATTAATTAAATTTAAATACTGAGTTAATATTTGAAAAAAATTGTAATAACACAAAGTGTCATCCACTACAAGTAAAAAAAATTTATTTGAACTTGAGTGGAGGAATGAAAAGTATTTTATTAACGATTGAAAATTTGAACAAGGTATATATAGGGAGAGTGGGAGCTAATAGAAGGAATTGAGTAATATTGAGGATGATGTTAATATAACAAATGGGATTTGTGTGTATTCCTGAATAATAATTTCAATTTAAATGAAAATAATCATTTGAGAACTCATTCAAAAGTTTCCTTGTGTACAGCTTAACAATTTTAAACCGAAAATATAGTCAATAATGTATAGGAACAAAAAAATTCAAGGTAAATTAGTCGTATTATCCAAGAAAAATATGTTTTTATTACGTTGTCACTTTCATTATCAATGCATTTATGCTTTTTTTTGTATGAAATGTTTATTAACTATAAAGACATAGTAGACATTTTTTTTATTTATTTCAAATTAAAAAAAAGCTTTTATTAAAATAAATTTCCTGATCGCAATAGATCCAAGCTTTTTGAATATTTGTGTGCCATTTATTTATTGGGGTTTTTTTTTTTTCAAATTTCTTGAAGAAAAGGTGTTACCTTGCAAAAAAACGAACACATTCAAATAATCCAACAAAGAATTTCCAATTTTCTAAATATAAATATTTCTTTTAATTTCATTTATTAATATTTCTTTTTTATTATTTCTTTTTTTTTTATGTTAAATTAATTGCATTAGGGGCCTGAATGGCCGAGTGGCTAGCGCTCTGGCGCTCGGTACCACAGGTTTCGGGTTCGAGTCCCGGCGGTGCCATGGATGTGTGCAGTGGTTCGAATCCACTTTAAACAGTAGGTCCCTGTCTAACGTGATCGTAGAGCGTCGCGGGGGCATGTTACTCCGCGTCCGTAACTTATCTTCATGTTACACGGGCCCCCTGTGTTATGCAAAGTGAGTAACGTCTGTGCAGCGCTTGCTTTAAGGCATCCAAGACGTCCATGTCTAAAAGTTTACCAGCTGCATTAGAGAGAAAAAAATTAATTGAATTGGAATATTTAATATCAAACATTTCTAAGAAGCACTGCAAATACTGGTCACAGAAGAATTTTCAATGGTATTGTCCAAATAAAGCCATGTCCCTGAATTAAATATGAATAAATTTTAATGAAACGCTTCTTTACGTTCAAAAGCTATTCAAAACAAGTAATATAAAAAAAAATTAAAGTCACTTCCTACTTTTTTTTTCACTCTATTGCAGAAAGTCCTTTGTAAATAATTTTCATTCACTTTTTTTTTTTTTTAAGTTCATCTGGCGCCATCTATTGGTAAATATATGTAACTTAAATCTAGAATAAAACTAAAATTAATGAATTAAATTTAATTACCGAATTAATATTTGAAAAAACTGTATTAACATCAAGTGTCATCCACTACAAGTTAAAAAATGTATTTGAACTCGAGTGGATGAATAAAAAGTATTTTATGAACGTTTGAAAATTTGTACAAGATATATATATGGGCAGAGTGTGAGCTAATAGAAGGAATAAAATAAGAGAAAGTTATATATTGATTTCTCGAAAGGCATTGGCAACAGGTATAATTTTGCTATTTATTTTTTACGAATATTTTATTATTTTATAGCTGTGAATGTTAATATTTTTGTCGAATTGTTTAAGGAATAGTTATTTATTCACTAATCGTATATATATATATATATATATATATTTATTTATAAAGTTCTCTTTTGATTCGTCTTTATTTGCATTTGCAATTAACGGTTAATTTTACACTTCGTAAGATTTGGGGGTTTGCTTTTTGACCGCACAAGTGATAATTATATTCATAAGTTAATTATTTGACATTTTCACTTAATTTTGAGCAAATTTTAGATGTTTTTCTAAAAATGATAAAGATTAATGATAAGCGATAAAAATTATGTTAAATATTCTGTTACCCAGTTATACTGCAAAAATTTTTGGCCAGACTTATTCACAGTCAATGAATCTGAAAAATGTTTTGATTCCCCTTTCCTCGAAAAATATTATTAACTATTTATTTTCTTAAAAAAAAAATATTAGGATTGCAAAAAGAGTATATAAATATGGCAATTAATGGTCTTGATGGAACTAAAACAAGGGTTAGTTTAAAGGGAATGCTGTGATTTTTAAGGAAAAAAGCCTTTTTTTAACTATCCTGACTTCTTTTAGTTAATGAACTTACAGATACCTTTTCCTTCTGCGGTGCTTAATGTTTACAAAATTAACAATCCGAATTTTGTGTTATTAATAAATCAAAACGTTTGAAAAGCCTGGTGAAATTCACATCATTTTAGGAGAAGAAATTTTCTTTAACATCAATAAAGAAAAAATTTCAGGCATCTAAATCCAAGACAATTTTGCTGTATAGTATTCGAATGATTCGAACGGAACATTATCGTTCGTTTATTTTGCATTCATGAAAAAACGATAGTTGTGTTGGAATATTTTGGACAATTAAATATGTATGCAATGATAAACTTTAAGCATGGAAGAAGTGTATTAAGAACAACACTATCAAAAACACAAAATTGACTGAAAATGGACGGTAGATAATAACAATTTTTGTTAATTAAGATGGACCACATTCTCTTGGGGACTTTCTAAAAATAGCGGAGAAAAGATTGAATCAACTCTAAGCAAACTGAATCCAGACACTAATATGAAACATCTAGATAAAACTTCATAAAAGAATTGGAAAATGTGAATTGTATGGAAAAAAGTGAACATAATTCATCTTATGTTACTTGTAATCTGCCATTTTGACGTTTTGGAAGCGGCTTTGACGTTCATTTTCTAGTTATTTCCTTAACTTTCCCGTTATGTCCTGTCAAAAGCCGTCAAAATGTTATTAATAACCTTGCAATTTTTCGTTAATACAAATCCTTTATTAGAGAGAAAGCATCGTTTGATTTATTTCTTACTCAACTTTGTCTGAATGGTTTGGATATTGAATGTATGATTATAAATTACGAAGCACAGAAGTTAACTTTTAACAACCAGCAAACACTAATTTTTATTTGACTCTAATGTAATGACTCTTCCTGAAAATAATGTCAGGAAATTAATACACAGAATTAGATATTCAAAAGTTATAATTTCAGTATTGTAGTGAAATTAACTGGTAAATGTTACATGCATTATATGTAACTTATACATCATTTTTATACATAACTGCTTGTCGATGGCATATTCCCATCGCAATTTTATTTAACATCTTTTATCAAACAATATAATGGATTTTTATATTGATTGCTTTCATTTTTGTAAAATTTATTGTTTTGTTCTTAAATTATGGAATCCTATGTTTAATTTAAAATATTAAAAAAATACTTAAAGCGTAGTGTATATATTTTTATTACATTAAAACTTAATATTTATTTTTTAAATGGATTATATCATATAAAAAATGAAATGCAAAAGTGTAATAGCATTATATAAATTGAAATACGAATAAACATGAGTTATGAAAGCCCTGAATGAAAAAAAAACAAATATTTTTTTGCTTATATAAGAAAGTGTAATTTAAATAGGTTTTGGCATTTTAGATAAATCTTTTATTTTTCAGGTTAGTCTCCAGCAATGATCATTTATCATTTTTGTAACAAAATAAAATATGTGAGATACATTGAACGCAATTTTATAAGATCATAAATAAATAATTCACATTGAACATATTTCTTTAAAAGACTTTAAAAAAAACTTTAAAAAATGTTTTTTTGAAAAAAAATTGAGTGAATAGTTTGATTGAATGTAAAAAAATTGTTTTCAATCTGCTTTTTATCTGAATGCTTTGCATTTTTAAAGTAGTAAAAACGAACAGACTCAAAACCATCGTAAAATATCTTGCACTTATAAATATTATAAAGTGAATTAAGGATAAAAAGCTTATTTAAAAAAATATTCGTAAAGTTATTAGAATTTTATTAACAAAATACATCTCACTTGATATTATTTTTTGAAAAATGAATTAAAATACCATATTATAAGAAAATTAAAAAAAAAATAAAAATAAACATTTTATGTCTTAATTTTTGCCGGAACAATTCATTTTAAACATTTTAACGAATAATCTTTTAACTTTTAGTATTTATTGGATTTTTTTTTACGTTTTAACTTTATACGAAATATGTAAAATCGGTGATTTTGAACGAATAAATAACTTTGCATAGAATAAAATGTTATAATTTTAAATGAAAGACGAGGGTTTAACATTCGTAAACTTGCCTTTAAAAAAAATGTGATCTTTTTTCGTCTTTTTACAAGTTAATTCTTCTCATTTTTAATTTTTTTTTTAATTGTTAGTATATGAACTGTATATTTAATTATTCGTTTTTACAACAAAAAACCGGTACTCTAGTTAGAGATTTAATATATTTTTTATTGCAGTGCTAGAGAAAAATACAAAATATGTATCTCTACAAATAAACAAAAAAATATTTTTGAAACAACGTGCAATTGTCAATTGCATTCGTTCGCAAATATATATATGTATAATCAGCCTGTATATATATATTTACCACTTTCAAAATGTTATAAAAAACGAGCCACTTGTCACAATAAGTTCAAATTTGAACTGAAGATGCTTGAAAAAGAGGAAACGGTACGGCATCAAAAAACAGTTCCACCGATTTTCACATCCAATTTGCTAAGACCTTGCTGTGGTGGATTGGCCTTTTACTAACAGTCTGACAACTATTGAAAGACTTGGAATTAATTTTTCCGTCAAAAAACCGAAACAATCAAGCATATTAAACACTACAGTTGGTTTAATGTGCAACTCATGCCAAATATGTCGTAATTTCGATTCAAAATATCACTGTCAGCCGAATTCAACTTATTTATGTCGCTTACAGCGTCATCTATTAAAACACTTTGGAACATTTTTTGATGCCGTACCGTTTCCTCTTCTTCAAGTATCTTAAGTTCAAATTTGAACTCATTGCGACGCGCGTTTCTTTTTACAGCATTTTGAACGTGGGACTTTAATTATAATTACCCTGTATTTTAATACTTAAAAGAAAAAAAACAGTACATAGTCTCAGATGGTATGAAACAAATTTTACTAATAAAGAGATTTATGAGTCAAAATTTTATTTTAAACCAATTTTATTAATCCTTATTTTTAGCAAATCATTGAGCTTCATTTTCTAACATATACGCACTATATAATTATATCTTTATATCTCATAAAAAAGTGTTGGCTATTGGCTGTTAACCAGCTATTGATTCATTTCCTCCGTTTCTGAAATAAATCGGCTAATTAGAAACATACGAAATACCATTTTATCAACATTCATTTTATTAGAGTACTTTTAAAATAATATTAATTTAATGTAAATGAGTGATGTATGGAAATATGTCCAATTTATTGAAATGTTAAAAAATAATTTGTGCTTTTCCTCATGAGCCATATGTGTACAGGCCATATAATGGCTCATTAATTTGTGGAAACTCATGAGAAAATGAGGAAACTCCACCTTCACAAACGTTATCCTCATTGATGTCTGTTCAAAAACTGATTGAAAAATATGGATGAGCTGAAAGCAGGTCCCTCCACGATGCAATCTATGATAAGCTGGATCTTCTACATCTCTGCTAGTCCAGACTCTAGCAGAGATTAGCCTGGCTCGGGGTCTCTATTATTACATGGCAACTATCTTGCAGGATGTCTGAGATTCGAATCCACTTGCTGTATTGTTGTAGTCACTGCTTTTAGAAGCAAAAACATTCTATGTTGATGGAGACAATGTCTGTAAAACATCTCGCAATGACTTCTAAAGTGGGAGTTTTTTAGATTATCTCAATGACAAGCCCGTACTGGATAGTAACATCTAAAATGTCCATCTAAAATGTTACATCTTATGAGGATGATGTTTCATCCTCAATTTAACAAATGTTAATGGGCTACAAAATTTAGTTACTGTAACAGTAATTGTTAGATATTAACTATTGTTTTTCATATGATTCTTGAGGCCATACGTAAAAATACCTTAAACCAAAATTTTATTAAATTTCTGTGAAAGGTATGATAGCTAGCGGACCAAATATAGAGAAAATATTTCTTAATCACCCAGCATTTTGATTCGTAAATGAAAACAGGCTTGATAAAGAAAGGCTAAAATGTACCTTCGAGTGTGTATGTGCTTTATCACATATGTACAAGCAGGAACCGACAATATGAAGAGAAAATTACTTTTCAGGTGAATAGTTTGGGTCAGACATCTCATAATTGCCTAAATAATACGTAAAAATTTCTTCAAGCAACACGACTACCATTACAGTATGCTAATACAAGTTGATATAATATATATCGTTCTCCCCGATTCTGTTAGCAGTGACTACGACCAACGCTACAATCAGATTCCAACTTTATCCTCATCTTTGTTAACTTGACAAGCTTCGATTGCATACAAGATTCTGTGGAATGGAAATTTATATCACGCGCGCATTAGAGTTACAAAAATGAAGCAAGTGTATTTTAGGTTAAAAACAAATTCATGAATAATTTAACATTATTAAACACGTTTTACTAAAATATCTTGATTAAAAAAATCTAATTGATTTTCCAGTATCTTATGTTACTTTGCCTATTAATAGACTACTCAAGTAAGTGCGGGAAATTTTGCATGCAGTCTTGAAGAAATTTTTAAAATTCAGCTAAAGGAGAATTGTGTTGCCGCGATTTTGTTTGCTTATTGCTATGAAAACCTACAATTTATTGCTGAATCTTCACATATCGTCTCGTGATTCAGCTTTGTTTTGTACCACCTCCTAAATATGATTTTTAATAAACATTTATTTACAATTTGAATTAGAAATTTATCCAAAAGTGATTTTTATAATTTGGTCCTCCAAAGCGTAGTGAACATTTTGGAAGACTTTCATTTACATTTTAAACAACAACAAACACGAAGACTAAAGATTTGCTAACACAGGCTTAAAAATGATATTTATGCATATTTGCTAAAATTTATTCGCCGTATAAATTTATTTATCTTTCACTTTTAAGATTGTAAAAAACCTTAATTATAAATCATTAAAACCGAAAATTGTCAATTAAAGTTTTAAACATGTCATCCTCTTTTATAACTTATGAATTCGACATTAAAGCATTCTTGCTGACTATGAGTGTTAGTCCAGTAGCACTATACTTATATTAGAAGAAATTGTTTTTAAATTTTGAACAAATTATAAAATAATTGCCAATTGCTGCTGAATCTGCTTCTAATGTCATCAGGCATGCATGCTCTTAAAATTAAAAAAAATGAAAATATCTATTATGCTGAGCATACACAATGTAATAAATTTAAAATAAATCTATTGCTTTTAAATAATTAGATTCATCCCAGCCAAAAAACAATCTGCTGCGTTGTGAGTTTAATCTTATTTTTGGAGAAAGCGGTTCACACTCATTTAAAGAAATCGCAAACACTTTGTGCCTCCCTTAATGAGAAAATTCAATTTCCACCTGCGCTTGGCTGAACTTAATCCTTTTAATTAGTCCAGTAATTAACGAGGAAGTAAGCTTTTACGGAAATGCTTCAAGTAACAACTGAAATCCGCAGCTTTGAGGACCATTAAGAGTTTTGACTAAAAGATCTTGTTATGAATAATTTGATTTCAAAGATGCTTTTTTCTTAATGCAATTGACTAACAATTCTTTTTCACCTTTCAAATTTTTAAAAATTACTCAAGGAAATGATTTCTGCTAATTAAGCAAAAAAAAAAAAAAAAAAATAATAATAAAGCAGTTTGAAATGTCCTAGTTATTGGAGAAAATAACTGTAATTATCCGAATTATTTTAAGGAGATCAAAATGGTAAAAGTTGTGTCAAACGGTTGTTTTTAATGTAAAAAAAAAAATGCTAATTGGGAAAGAAATTTAATATTTTTTTGTCCCTAATTATAAAAGAAGATTGTTGTTTCGTTTTTATTTATTTCATGAAATTCTAATCCGATGAATTGGGCTTATACATATTAACTTTTAAGTTTTTATTTTCCATTATTAGCTTTGTAAATGTATTTATTTTTAAGCATTTCATTATTTTTAGTTGTTAAAATTTTTTTAAGAAAAATAAATTATGATGTTTAAGATATAATTACAACTTTTATTATTATTAATTGGTTCTTCATGAAAGGTCTATCTTAAAAAAAAATTTATTCCTATAACACAATTTCAAATTCTGTTTTTCGATTCTTGATTTGGCAAATGTTTTAAATTTGAAAGTTCTCTATTTTAAGAAAAACCCTTAGATATGTTAACGGAAGTAAGGAAAAATTAATTATATTTAAAAATTTATTAATTCCATAAATGTTTCTAATTTAAAGAGAAAAAAAAATGTAGTGTCATTTTTTTTTCTACTAAGAATATTTATCAATGAATCATAATACTTAATAAGCAACATTAAAATTATTAACTTCCAAATTATTATATATGTATAGAAAAATAAAGAAACGAAAATGTTAAACTAAATTATTATTTGTTTAGAAAAATGTGTTTGTAGTTAAAAAAAGGTAATTTGTGTAAAGATGCATTGATATTAACAGATGAGTGCTAATAAGATTTAAAGTAAAATTTTTAAGAAATGATGTTGTCCTTGAATAAAAATAGCCTAGAAGATAGTGCACCATTAATTATCATTATTTGTCAGAACTTTATCACAAGAAAAATTCCCTCAACTGAATGATTAAATGAAAAATCAATGAAGTGACTCATTAAAAAATTGTAATCAAAATTGTTCTGATAAAATAATTTTTAATCCGGAAAAACTTTTTTTCAATATTTTTGTTTTGAATGTCGGCCATAATACATAAATAATTTATGAATCAGTAAAAAATACTTATCATATATTTTCAGAATGCCCAATTAAATCTTTTTATATTCCCTAATCTTTATTGACTTAGTTGTTTAGATTTTCATACAAGCATTCTCTACAATGTTTTCTAATAAGGAAAACATAATGTCATGTTTGTAAGCAGTAAAAATAAGCATTAAATTTAATGCTAATGCTTAGTGTTTGTAAGCATTAGAATTAACTGTAACATTTCCTTTTAAATGTAAATAAAATTCAGATAATAAATTTCATAATTAATTTATAAAAATTAAATTTTAAATAAATTAAAAACAATAACTAAATATTAACACATAATAAACAAATGTGTGGAATATAAATGTTAAACACAAGACATATTTTGTTAATGATGCGCCGAAGGTTCCTGCTATTTAATTACAAAGGACGATTTAAAAATAATTGCTTTCTTTAAATGAAAAAAAGGTAAAAAATTAGGTATTCCTTTCACATATAAGCCTAATAGTAAAATATTTATATTTGCACGATATATTGAAATTTAGGATTTTTAAATTACTTTATAATTTTTAAAATAATTTTAAATAAAATTAATTTTTTAACGTCTTTTAAATTTTATTTAAAATTGAATTATTTTATAATTTTATTTGAAATATTAAAAAAAAATTAATTTAATATTATATATTTATTTTAATATTGTTATATTTTATTTGAAATATTATTAAATTTGAAATACTATTTTTTCCGCATCATTTTTTTTAAATAAAAGTATTTTAACTCGTGTAAATTTATTAAAAATTTCATCTGGTAATATGTTGTAGTATAATCATTGAAAATTCGATTAATGATATTATAAATAAAATCCTTAACTTTAAAAATAAATAAAAATTTTTTTTTTTTATAAGAATTAAACTAATTTATGACCTCAAGAAGATTTTAATTTGCAAAGAAATTATTAAGTAAACGAACATATTTATTCTATTATTTTACCGATGAATGTTGTTTTCTTATTTAATTAAAATTACACGCCTTAAATGATATAAAAATTATAATTTAAAAATGTGTTGTCTTGAATCGAAATGTTTTTTGCAAGTTAAATTATGAATGCTAAATTAAACAATGTTGGTTCAGTTTTTAAATTATATTTAAGTGTAGTTAAATTAAATTGTCATTTTGCTAACCATGATTTCCCAACAATAATGTACAGAAATATATTTTCCGTACACCCAACAAATATTTTAGGGCCGAAATTCGCAGAAGCGGGGATTAAAATATATTAATCCCTATGATTAATTCTGTGAAATATGGATTATTTTCTCTCTGTCACTTCCTGAAATCCTTAAATCACATAAATAATTTATCGCATTAACTTTTACTTTGATTAGATTGGTTAATGGATTCATTTAAACCTACTGCCTAATCAGCATTATGTTGCATTGTTTAATAAACAATAATAATGCCGAAATTTACAGGATCAAAATGCAAACCTATTTCGAAGCTTCGTTCCATACATATTAAAATACATTATCTTCCAGTTTTAGGCAACTACATATTTGTCAATGAATTTATAAAACTTAGTGACAAATTTATAATTCACTAGATCATAGACTAGTGGCGACGAAACTACAAGTCCACAAGTTAGACACACGTCCACGAAGGTATTTTATATTTTTTTCTATCATAAAAGAGAGAGAGAAGGCAATCGAACATATTTAAAACTTAATAAATATCTAATATCGAATTTATAAGAAATATATTTCCCAGTGGAGGTAACTAACTGATTTTCTATCGTATCACTCACCTGTATATAACTTATGTCAATCGCGCATAAGGTTTGCACACATAATGTTAGTTATTGCAACCTAGAGTGTGGATGTACGACTGTGTTGAGCTAATTAGAAACATTGGTTTATTCATCAAAAAGTATTTAATAGTCCTACTTTATTATTATTGTTTTATATGACATTTTCTCATCTACATATATATCAAATAGTTTAAAAACAAATTTCTTCTAAAATTGTGTGCTAAATATGAATATATTTCGTTGTAGAATTGTACTAAGTCAACGATTAAGATAAAACAAAAAAAAATAAATAAAAGTTTCAGTTTAAATCAAATGGTGCGATTAAAGAAATGGTCGTGTGTGTTTTTTCTAACGAAAGATTTATTTCAAGTACTTACAATGTAAGAAGACATTTTTTAAAAAGTTATACAAATTAGCGAATTTTTAAAATTTTTGTTCATTCCAAAAAAAATAACATTACTTTTGCTAACTTTCAAGAGTCTCATTACACACAAAATAAGAAACCTATTTCAGATAGAGAGTTTGTGAACAAAGCATTTTTAGAGCTGCATTGTTTGCATATTTTAAAGTAAAGGACTTGTTTATATTAATGATATAATAATACTTCCCTGTACAATTCAAGATAGAATATAGAATTAGAAAGAAATATTTAACTGTATTTATGAGACTAGGTATTCATGATTTAGAAATAAAATTAATTCAATTTGAAATAAACATACTGAAGAAAATAAATATGAGAACTTGATTTTCAAGTAGAAGGAAATATTTTTGAAAGTAGTGTAGGTAATAATTGTCCCACACTGAAATTGAAAATATTATATCAACCGGATGAAATTTTTTACCAAATAATTTTTGTCTCAATGAAGAAATTTTCTAATTCTCTTTTAAAGCTATTTCGATCCACATATAGTTATAAAAATATTGTTTCCCTCAATTAGATTTGTAAAATGTACTAACAGAAATAATTTTGGAAAAGAATTAATTGCCAAATACGTTAAATTAATGGATACAGAATATGAAACTAATAGTAAGAATTATTTGAAAATAAGCAACAACATATTTCTCATTAAATATTCTTTAATCAACTTTATTAAACATAGAAAACTAACTAGTAACTACGTTTATTAATAAAGAATATTTCATTTTATATCAGTTCTTTTCTTTTATTCATTGTTCATTCAAATACTTCAGTGCAGAGCCACCACTTGACATTGTCTATCACCTGGTGCAGTAATTCATGGAGTCATCCCATCAATATCCGTTTTTTGACGTCGAATGCAAATAAATAAATTTATGCAACATATTTTTAAAAACATATTAATACTGAAAAACTAAAAAATAGTGATATTTTTAATACAGATATATTATTACTTAAAACTCTATCCCTAACCACAAAATTTACTAATGCATTTTTGTTTTAACTTTCTAAATTGTCAATGACTAAATTATACTTTCTGGTTGCTATAAAACGAAATTATAAACATTTGTTATTAACATAAAAGTATTTTTAAACTATTAGGTTATAAATGTAACAATTGTGAATTTCTTTCTAAAGAAATTAATCACAAATAACAAATCTTTAACAAGCTATTGTTAGTTTTTTCATCATTTTTAATCTTAGCATGTTCACAAACCCAAAAATTACTGTAGATTTAATTATCATGATTTCTATGAGATCATGCTGAAAATTAAACTACAACAATATATAACTGAAAAATGAGAAGTGACAAAATTATAACAATAAATGATTATTATTTATCGTATTAATCTTGAAATTATTTTGTAAAATTTCCATTTCTCCTTATTGTTTTACATCTTATAATATATAATTTTTATAATACATATTTTTTTACATCTTATAATATAATATGATATATATATATATATATATATATAGTGTGTGTGCGTGCATGTGTCTATATAAGCGTGAATGTATATGTATTTTAATTATTTTTTATCAAGCATATTCGTGAAGCATAAATTATGAATGAATATCTATATAGAGAAAATTGTCTATGGTAGTGATAGCGAACCTTTTCTGAGAAATGGTTTAAATAATTTAATTATTTTTTGGGTTCTCATCTTTAAAATTTCTAAACAAATTGTTTCCTTTTTTACAACTTTTATTTGTGGCACGGAAAAAATTAACGTAAAAAAGAAAGGATATAGAGAGTTTTTGCATACCGTATTTTGGACATCCGTTAGCTTTTTCTCCTAGCGCATGCTCATAGGAAATCGCGCATGCGTATCTGTAATAATGCTTCCTATGAGCATGCGCGCTAGGGAGAAAAAGCTAACGGACGTCCGAAATACGGTATGCAAAAACTCTCTATTATTAGTTGTCGTACTATCCGGCAACATTTTACATTTTAAGTGCCCGGAAAGAAACAGTATAAAGAAATAATAATTATTCATACCAATTTTTTCAATATCATTCAATTGTTTCATTCTTCTTTCCCAGACCTCACCATCCACGACGGCCCCGTCCTGGAAATCAAGAAGGTGAGCCGCCTGCAGATGGGCGCCTACCTGTGCATCGCCTCCAACGGCGTGCCCCCAGCGGTCAGCAGGAGGATGCGCCTCTCTGTCAACTGTGAGTACTTTTCCCATGTGTGCAAATCAATACTGAGTCGTAATTTATTTTATTTGTTTAAAACAAGTAATATACAAAAAAATTTGAAGTCAATTCCTACTTTTTTTCCACTATACTGCTGAAAAGTCCTTTACAAATAAAGTTGAAATTTTCCTCTACTTCTGGCGCCGTCTGTTATTAGATACAGGCAAATTAAATCTAAAAAAAAAGAACTAAAATTAATGAATGAATTAATATTTGAAAAACTGTATTAATATCAAGTGTCATCCACTACAAATAAAAAAATGTATTTCAACTCGAGTGGATGAATAAAAAGTATTTTATGAACGATTGAAAATTTGGGCAAGATATATATATAGGGAGAGTGTGAGCTAATAGAAGGAATTGAATTAGTGTACCATGGATCCCCTGGGTACAACACAATCTGTTGCTGTAATGTAGCTGGCAATACAGAGACAGTTCATCTTTATAATATAAGCAAGGCTTGCATCGTAGTTACTCATTTAGCACTACACAGGAGGCACTTGTAGCTTGAAGATAGGCTACGGACGCGAGTAACACTATCCCCACAACACACTACCCTCCTATTAGACCGGAAGCTACGGCTTAAAGTGGAATCCGAACCACTATAAACATCTATGGCATCGCCAGACTTTGAACCCGAAAACCTGTGTTAACGAGCACCCAGCCACTAAGACATAAAAAGCCCTTACAACGCAATCTTCACAGGTTATAAGAATATGTTGATAAAATCGATTCTCACCATTGCATCCATTTTAATATTGCCTGGATTTTAGAACTGTAACCAAAGTCAGGGTATAAAAAGAAGGAAAGAAGAGTTTATCTACAGGAAAATAAAATGACACGATAGTGATGTTTGAATTAAAAGTACAAAAACTACTTATAAACGAAGTAATTTAATCGGATATTAAGAAAAAAATATTATTTCAATTTAAGAATTCGTTTACCAGGTGACGAGAATAGGGAAAGAATTGTTCTTCTTGCCTAATTTATGTTATTCTAATGCAGCTGGTACTACAGAGACAGTTAATATTTATACCATAAGGAAAGGGTATCCCTGCACTACCCGGGGCATTTAGCACTACCCGGGGGTACATACTGTTTGAAAATATGCTACGGTTCCCATGTAACACTACCGCCATAACGTTCTACGATCCTATTAGACCGGGGACCTACGGTTTAAAGGGGATTCCGATCCAATACAAACATCCATGGCACCGCCGGGACTTGAGCCTGAAACTTGCCGTACCGAGCGACAGAACGCTAGCCAATCGGCCATCAGACCCCTACTCAACTTATGTGAATTGATTCATAGACGACCAGTGATAGAAATGCAAATGGTCTGAGGTGGAAAAATAGAAAATCTTCACAAATTTTTACATCTTAATAATAATACTATTTGTCGAATTGTATAATTCAGAAAAAAATAATAGATCAGGTCATTTAACATTGATTATCATTACTTACTTCTTTTTTCGCTAAAAGATTAATTCAATAGTCAGGACAGTTTTAAAAATTTATTCGAAAAGACGTAAACAACCGTTTGGTAAGTAAATAGAAACACTGACTGTTGAAGCTGAACTTCAGAAAAAAATTAGTACTATAAAATTTAAATTATTTATAACCAAATGGAATTATTTTTGAGCAGTATGCTTCACATAGAATAATACTTCAAACCGATTAAAAGATTAAAAAATGTTCACGAAGTTATCCGTCCTTCAGCAATATAATGTCACACAGCGGCATCGCGCATTCGCAGCATTATGCCACGTTACTGGTGGTAGGGTATTCACATGCTTTTTTATTCCATCTTATGTTGCGAATTGTGCTAATTTTTTTCAAGATATACCTTCAGATATGCTTTCAATCAAAAGTCACAAGTTGTAGGATCGGGATATCTAGAAATCACACCAAGGCAAAGGATAAAGTGAGGAAGCCATATACTTCGATTGTTAAGCGTAACAGTCATTTACAGGCGCAGCAATAAGCATTGATGCTCAATGCGAGAGTGCAGTCACAGTGTTTAGAAACTATCTGCAGGGAAAGATGGAGCAGCTATTCAATAACTATCTTAAAAATTACGCTGTGAGATAAAGCAAATATAGCGTCAGTACAGCTAATTTGTCTGTTTTAAGTGGTTAGTAAAAAATTAGCAATTTTAGATTAAATTGTTTATTATTTTAAAAAAAATGTGCCATTTTAATTCTTTATTGCGAAAGTGGCATCATTTATCGTTATTGATTTTCAAATTATTAGATTTTTAACATTTTCTCTGACTTTGGGAATAATATATACTTACCCATTATGATTTTCAACTTAATTTTAAGGAGTTGGACCTATATTTTAAGATCAAAGTCTCTTCGTTTTTAACTCAAAAATTAATAAATAATATCGTTTAGCACTGATTATCATTACTTAATTCTTTTTATCACTAAAAGGGTATTCCAAAAATCAGGACAAACTTCTTAAATCAATTGCTCGAAAATAAATAAAATAGAAAGATATTATTTTGGATAAAGAAATACACGTGAACCGGAAATTCATTCGGCCAGAAGAAAATCATTGATAAAAATTTCAATAATTTATCACTAGATGGCGCAATAAGTAAAAAGTAAAATTAAATACTTGAATAAACTGATATCTGAAAATGAAAATAATTTTACAGCTAATGCCAATTAAGGTAGAAAAACCAACTGACACCAAATAATGATATTGGACACGTATGTATAAATATTTTTAAACTGTCGTATGCATTTTTCTTTTACGTTAACAATTATGGAGTACAATTTGAAATTATTTTAATTTCGTTGAACAGTAAAGTATTAAAATAAAATAATGTTTACAAATGCATCCTAGACATTTTGTAAATATTCATTTTTTTTCAGTTCATAAAAAGTATCATAAAATTGATTTAAATATCAAGAAATTTCAAAAGACTTACTAAAATATTCAGTTTTATTTTGAAGCATTTATGATTTCCTTGACTTCTGAGAACAATATATTGAAATTTTTGTATAATGTGGAATTTAATGTATGCAAAACGAAATACAGTATTTGGTTACAATATTGAAGAAATAAAAAGAGATTTTATAGGAAATAAAATATATTTACTGTAATAAAAATGATCAAAAACTGTTAAGATTACGTTATATTATTATTTTATAGTCCTTATAAATTTAAGTACTAAATCTAACATATTATTTACCTTTTAATCTTACAAATCCTTATAGATAATGATCCCAGAAAATTTTATAAATAATGACTTTATAATCTCACAAATACTTATAAATTATTCCAATTAAATCTAAAGTCTGCATTTCAGCCTAGAAATATGAAAATATTTTTTACTTCTGAAAGCTTCAGTAAATAGTATTTAAGGCTAAAAATTAATTAACAAAAAAATTTATATTTATGTTTAAAAATATTTCAATTACAATATCTGGAAAATTTAATTCTAGTAAATATTGATAAGATATTTTATTGCAAATATATTATTAAAATGGGCAATAGCAATTAACCAATTTTTATAAATGCTTGTTAATCACAAAGACTTTGTTTGTCGCTATTGATTGATTTATATCATAAGATAACCATTGATGCCAAATGATATCAACCATGGCAAAAGCTAATGTAATATGTGCTTAGATATTAATTCAGAATGAATTAAATATATAATTAATGTAAGTAATTTATTAATGAATGTTACTTTTCTGCTACTTCATTATACAACGACGGAAATATTCCTCACAAAATTTTTTTTGCTCAAATTAAAAAAAAATAACGTCATTGATTTTGCATAGCAGGTGAATGTCAATACACCTATATCCACAGATTAATATTATGTTAGTAATTTGCTAATCTTTTGAAATAATTTGGTTAAAAATTATTAGTTATTAACAAGATTATTAGTTAATAAATTAAATCAGCTGATTTTTTTTTGTAATGATTTTCATTTACTTATTTGCAAGTTCAAGGGAA